>JAGFPH010000277.1:500588-528300 GCA_018207615.1 Philaenus spumarius | reverse complement strand
CCCCCTAAAATTTCGAATTTGTTCAAACCCTTTCTTAGTAAGCACCTATGGAACTACAGGAAGCTACATACAAAATTTCATTCCAATCCGTTCAGTAGTTTTGAAGAAATCGTGATTTAATAACTTTGATCCCCCCAAAACCCCCTAAAATTTCGAATTTTTTCAAACCCTTTCTTAGTAAGCACCTATGGCCCTAGAGGAAGCTACATACCAAATTTCATTCCAATCCGTTCTCTAGTTTTGAAGAAATCGTGATTTAATAACTTTTATCCCCCCAATACCCCCTAAAATTTCGAATTTTTTCAAACCCTTTCTTAGTGAGCACCTATGGCCCTAGAGGAAGTGACATACCAAATTTAATTTCAATCCGTTCGGTAGTTTTTGAGAAATCGTAATGAGTGAGTCAGTGAGTCAGTGGGTTTTCGCTTTTATATATATAGATAATGTTTAATGATACCCTAAAACGTTCTCGGGACCATCATCGGTGCTCATCGATGCACTCCTGATCTCAGGTCTCACCATAAGATTCACTGCATATCTCATCTGTCCTATGGAAATCCGTTTATGCTAGGTACAATCGCTATTTACAATCGTGTAACAACTTATACAAGTTGTATAAAAGCATTGCTTTAAACAAACAAGAAGTACTTGATTACAATAAAATACCAGTGAGTATTTCTGCTCAGTCGATACAGTGCTTACAGATTGTTAACACAACTTTACGTTAGTCCTGACCTGTAATTTACCTCAGTTCGAATTCATTATTAATCGGTTGTTGGTGGTATCAGTCTAACAACGCGAGAAGGGATGATGAATATTCATAAGTTGGCAATGCTATCACGAGGTTATTACCAGACTAAGTGGCATCTTGAGGTAGCTTGGGCCGGTTATTGGAGTTTCACTGACAAGCTATTTTCGGTTTCCTTTCTTAAAAGTTCGTAACGTTTCATATTGAGTAAAAATATAAGGCCGGAAAGGGTTTCTTTTGTTTTAATGAAGAAAGTGTAATTGCTTTTTGGACATAATTGAAATATGCCCCACTTTCGTGACAGCTTTTCCAGTGAGCCGAAAAGCTGAAGGTTGAAATTTTCAAAATACACGGTTGAATATTTTCTTGTTTGTAGGCCCAAGTAGTTACTTCTGAAGAACGAAGTAAACAAAACAAAATTTAAATGTACTGATGTAAGTTACATATTCAACGATTTCTAACCTCAAAACCAATCATATAGCCTACATTAGTTCTATAACACATTAAACTTTAAAATATTTAAAATATCTTAAAGTTTTATTTTTTCTCATATGTATGAAAAATTTATCAGCAAGTGATTTTTCGCGGCATAAATTTACCTTACTCGGCTGATATGTTTGCAGACCTTTTTAGGGAATAGAGTAGTGGTGCTAACCTAACCACATTTTACTATTAAATTTAAAAGGAGAAATTTTTAGTGTCTCGTGGGTAGCAAAATTTAAGGCCAATATGCCTCTGTTGTGAGTCAACTGGTCATTACAACTGGCAGTGTTCTTCTTTTAACCAGGCCAGAAGCAGAACCGCGCGCTTTTCTCCGATAGCCAACAATTCACTTACTAGGAAGACCTATAAGTGTCTAAAATCAAAGGGCCTAACTAATAAAATTTTACCTCTTGTAGAAGTGCAATTCAAAATTTTTAAATCTAATGCTTTATTAGATTCAGGGTCGGTAAGGAGCATTATGTCCTCTGATCTTTTTGAAAAATTAAAGTCTTTAAATTCTATAAAATCCGTCAAAGAGGTAAAATCGGAGTGCCTCACTGCTAATGGAGAAAGGCTAGCCATCAACGTCGCCTGTCAGGTCAAGTGTTACCATCCAAAAAGGTGAAACTATGTAGAATGCGTACTGAGCCTAAATTATGGATGGTACATACATTATGTTTATAAAAAGTAAAATTTACCAGACACAAGTCTTACCTTAATAGCGAAGTCGAGATATCTGAAATGTTCCTTGACAGGTTATTGGATAAATACAATTAATGTACACATATTATAACAATAAACTTTAGTTTATTAAAAAAAATTTATACGCCCTTAATTATAATAAAAGATGAATATGATATACGCCCCCAAAAATATGCTAACAGAATGTTTTACTTAGTTCCCTCCCTTACAAAAAAAATTAAAGAAAAACCCACCCTGTATTTAATTATATTATTTAAATTTAGACTTAGTTAATCAAAGAAAGAAAGAAAATTTGCTTATGGCACACATGGTCTTAAACATTAGTTTATACAATAGTACTTACAAAATAATTTGGTAAATTTTAAGTTGGCCAACGTTTATTTAAAAAAATATATGCGCATTGTATGTAAAAAAAAACTGCAATTCCAAAAGAAGTATAAACAAAATAAAATAATATAAATTTTTGTACTTAAGGTATTACTGAAATTATGACGTCATTTTATTTAATGAAACAAATTTTGATTTCTGACCCTTGGGGTCCGTAGTATTTAAAAATAGGTACCTCACCGCCCTTATTATTTAATATGTAACATATATATTACAGAATCATATTATTTTAATTACTTAAAAATTGTTTAAAAGCCTTTTTATATTTCTGAAAGTCACTAAGTTTTTCTAGTTTATTATAAGTTCATACTGATTATAATACCCTTTTTCTTTTTATTTTTATAATAAGTTATTAATTAAATGATCGCACTTTTTCTTGGAAACAGCGTAGAAGTAAGCTGTAGTAGCGAAGGTGAAGTTCACATTTAATTATAGGTGGATATGCATTAGAAGTCGAAGTTAAACTCAGGAACTTAAACCAGATTTCTCTAAAGGACCAGAACATAATATAGGCATTAGTTGTTTTATATAGCCAAAAGTAAAATATTATGTTAGAATAAAATTACAGCATGTTTACAGCAGCCATGCTGTAATTAATCCTGTTGTAATTTGTCTTAACATGTCAATTTGATCTAATATGACTTTATAATTTTCAAGTTTCACTAGTAATTAAAAGATCAAGTGTTAATTGGTACAGAGTTACACTTTGGCTCTGGCAATCTAAAAGAAATATGCTGTTTTAATTAACTTGCTGAATTATAGTTGGTGCAGGAATTCTTTAGAGCATAGTTTATAACTTATAGTTAACTTTACATGAACTCACTTCAGTTAAATTGTCTATTTTCCAGGCTAATCAGTTAAAACACTGTTCAGGCTATATTGTATAGTTTAGGCTTTACAAAAATATCAAAATTTGTGGGGTTAATTAAAATTATAAATTGCCTTTTACAAAACACAATAGGTTACACGCAACAAACAGTAACAAATATTAACAACATTGAAATTATGGAAATATTCAGATATCCGTGGACTATATGCTACATATTAAATAAAATTAATTATTTTACCTGGTGTACGGCTTATTAAAGCATTTGGTAAAGAAAATCCCACTACATGATGTGGAAACACGAGAAGCAAGACTTTAGCTTCTGCACAGCGTCGTTAGTAAAACTGATATGATAAAAGAAAAATGGCGAAGGTACTGTGGACGGCAACCTCGTGGAAGCTACTTGTCCAGTTAGTGCTGCCGGTGTGTGATTCAAGTACTACAAAAACTGCCGGTGGCCCCTGCAACCCGGTGTGTATGTACGCCCCAAAGTATTGGAGTATGAATTAAAGCATAAGGTCGGGCGAATATAGAGTAAAAACGTAACACACCCCCCCCCCCCCCAAAAGACGGAGTCGGGGTAAAAAAAATAAAAGACAGGAATGTCCCAGAAAGGAAAGTCACTTGCCCTACACATGAAAAAATCTAAAACTAAGTAAATACTTAAGACTAAGTATAAGTACCAACTGGTCAATACACCATCACCAAAGGAATATAAGAATATATATAACAAAATGTATAAGGATATACATTTCACAAGATAAACTAGACACACATATTGAAACTACTATTGACTCGCTATGTCCCTTATAAACAAGTGCTCGAAAGCATATTCATATCCTTGTAGATCTCAGGTAATGAAGGTGATCAATCTCCATACCTTTATGAGACTAAATGATGCATGACATGTCATGACTTAAGACAACTTTTTAAGAAATATTTTTGTTTAATCCAGCGCTGGAAATTTTTATATGTCATGAAGAAAATGAATACCCCTTGAGATGGCCAATCTCCGGGTTTACACGTCGAGTCCGGGTGCACTTGATTCACAAGTGATGATGTGTAATCTCTACACAAAAACAAAATACAACACATAACCTATAAGAGGTTCAGGTGGGGAAAACACATTTAGTGCAGTTCGCTGATATTGCGGAGCGTTCGGAAAAGTGAAGGTTGGGTTCTGTTGGTGCTAAATGGGGTTTGAGTTGTTCAACATGGGCCTTTTTTATGAAGTCTGGAGAATTTTCGAATGATAAAGCTACTGTGACTGGGGTGAGAAAATCTATTATGCGGAAAGGCCCTGACCACCTGGGCATCAGTTTGGCGGCTCTTTTATCCACAGCGGAACTCAGATTGTGCGTCTTACACCAAACTAGATCGCCAATCTTAAAATTATGAGGTCTACGGTTTTTGTTGTAGACGCGCTCAGATTTTTGGTGTGCTCTCATGATGTTGTTTTTGGCATTGTGCCAGATATCAGATGGATTTGAGTTGTCCCTGGGAAGAAGATCGTCGATGTTCCAGGTAAGACTGAGCGGGGTGTTCGGGGTGAAGTTAAATAGGATCTTCAAAATATTGAATACAGTATAAACATATTGTGACGAAAGACTAAAAGTTAGAACTTCAGGCTATTTTTTATGCTTTCATTTTTGCTATAGAAAACAACTTAATTGATCTTACTAACTTGTATATATTTACAAAGTGGAAACATACTCTGACTAGAGAATGTAAATTAGAACTTCAGGTTTTTTTTATTTTCATCGATTTTACGAATACATTTGAGCCCTTATTATACACATGGGGTTGATTCAGTTATCGAATCGTAAACATAGATGTTTATCGAATAATAGTAGTTTGTTGTAATGTAGGTAAACATTTACGTATTACAGAATTTTATAAAGTGAAAATTATTGTGTGTGCTCCTGTTTTGTTGTACACGTATTTTATTAAGTGATGTTAAGTTGTAGGAGTAGCGGAGTAGGGCAATTGTGTTTACGTTCCATTGCGCAGTCCGATGTCTTAGAAAAGATACGTCTAATATTTGCCGAGTTAAATAATTGAGTTTCAAAAGTGGTTTTTTTTTTTTTTATATAATTAATTGCATTAAATTTGGTAAACATATTTTCTGTTTTCATTTACTTAAGACGTTTAGAAATAGAATTGAATATTACAATTATATATTAGAGATTTTTCTTGCCTATACGTTGGCACCTCTGCCGCAATGTAAACTTCCTCCCGGGATTTTATAAGTTAAAAAATAATTGTTACTAGCGCATTTGAGGGTGGCCATCCGTTCGAACAGAAAGAAACAAAACTTAATTTGTTCCTTTATATAAAATAAAACTAAATTTAACTTTTAGCCTTCTTGTGGCGTTGTTATCGGTTTGCGCGTTTCGTAACGAACGATTTATCATCAGATATATTACAAATACCACACCGCGAAAACACAAAACACACAACTGAGATTTATAAAATGCGGTAGATGTTCACTTTTTGAACTGTCGGAAGTAGAAAATAATTGGATAACGCTGCTGTACCTCTGACATGAGTTAAGCAGATTTACAAAAAAACATGCTTTAATGTTTCAACCAACTATTTGGGAGATTACTCACGAAGACGCTGAATAGCTGCCTACGTGTATGAAATATTTTAGTATAATTTGTTCGCACCTCAGCATCCAGCCCCGTCTCACGCGCCGCTTCGTTCCTCTCGCAGCGGAAACATTCGCTTTGCGAGTTCGCACCTCGACCTCGTGTCCTCGGACGCTTTCGCGAGTTTTCATACCGGGCGTCGGCCTCGGATTAGAAGGCCATGGTACTTTTATGGTATTTTACATTTTGATCGATTTTGGGGGCTACAAGGTCGTGTAAAAAAACAAAATGTACGGAATTATCTAGTATATTTATTTTTTATATATAACCACAAAAAGTAGTTTAAGACAAATCTGAAAAATTATTACTTCCATTCAAAAAATGCTTTCTGTTTTTTGCTTAAAATGCGACCGTTAGAGCGCGAACACATTTATATATAACATTTTTAATGACACCCCAAAATGTATTCCGGTAACCATGATCGGTGCACCATAAGAGTCACTGAAATAGCTCATCTTTCCTATGGAAATTCGCTAATATATGTTTTCTCGACTATTTGTATACACAGAATAAATGTAATAAGTTCCAAACTATTTCCCCATCACATGATTGTTTGCGTATTTTACAGATTTAAAGAAATTTGACTTCAACAATTTTCATGAAAATCAACTGTTGAAGAAGAGTCATAGGATCGGCTTTATACAAGAGGAAAATAATTCTCCTTACAATAATTCTGCTTACACACTTCCCCACCAAGTGAGTTATACAAGTGTTATTTAAAAGTTTACAACTTCATTTAAAATAAACTTCTCCTAATTCCTGATGGATTTAGTTGTTTCTGTATACGAGTTGTAAAACTAATGTAGGCTATACTATGTTGTATAATCTGCTTTGAGGTTAGAAATCGTTGAAAATGTATGTATTTTTACAATCCGTTTTGTTTACTTCAACCTTGACAGCTTAAAAACAACTTACACCAATAAAAAGTTAAGCTACCACGATCTTGGGCTATGGGTATGAATTATTGCTAATTTATTGGAATCATAAGTGTTTCAATTTCTGTCAATTTACAAGGTAAGGTGTCGATGACACCGTAAGTGAATTAAGTGAACAATAATAGAGTTTCGCTATACGACTGTATTTATTAAATTTATTTATTTATTTGTCACAAAACAGCACACACAGGACAGAATCCAATGCCAGATGGCATGTCAATGCAATACAATATACTTCACTTAATTAATACATACCCATACATTCAATGACACACATAAAACATTTAACAATACAATACCAAAGTTTCAAAATAAAACTATTTTTTATTTTTTTACAGGAACTAAACCTCCAAAAATGCCTCAGGCAATCCGTTCATTCATTTCTGCAACTTAAACTCCCCTACTAAATAAAAACAGTTTTCCAACAGATATCTTGATAACACCTTTTTAAATGTATTTACATTTTAAATTTGCTTGAAATTACTGGGTATTTTATTATATATTTCAATACATTTATAGTTTGGTGCTTTCTCAAACATTGTGGTCTTATGTAAAGGATAATCGAACAAATTTTTACTTCTTGTTGAATATCCATGTTCAGTTTTATATTTTAGGAAATTAGAATAGTTTGCTTTAACAAAATACAATACATTTAATATATATATATACAGGTCAGGAGCAGTATTCCATGCTTGATCCATCCAGTATTCCATGTATGATCTTCTGTTTTATTTTCCAAAATTTATTTCAGGTCTTTTTTCTATCACGTTCTATCACGAGCGTCTGAAGATGGAACATACGTTCTGAAACGAGTAACATGTAGTTACAAATAAGAAACAAGACGGAGTAAGCACTCAAAAACAATTGTTAATAATTCGATCACGCAACTAAACCACTGACGTGAGTTGAGCGAATTTTCAAAATTAAGTGTATATGTTTTAGGGTTTGTACCTACTATTTGGGAAATTAAGAGTTTGCACCTCAACCTTGCGGTCTAGGATTATGTTCTGCTTCGCTTCGAGAGTTTGCATTAAGCCGAGTTTACACGATGCCAATTGAAGAGATAATTAATTGTTGGGGCCAGTCGTCTTGGGCCGGTTGCATTAATGTCTGAGGCCAGTCCAATTGAATGAGAACTTGTTCACACGGCGAAACTATTGCCACGGCAGTTGGTGACGAAAAATGGCGGAGGGCTCATCATCTGAATTTAAAGTAATGTGTGAGGATCTTTGTCGTTAATTTATTGCTGAGACAAGCGAAGTTCTCGAGGAAGAGTTAAATAAGCAAGTGCTGTCTCGCAAGCTTTTCTGTTCTTATATAATTCATCTCTTTGATCCGACAGACACCTATGCCCCTTATATAACTCCACGAATTTAAAATTTAAATCGTCACTTCAATTAGGAGTCACAGTTTTCCAGTAAACAACAGAAAACTTTAAAATAAACAATTAAAACCACACACGTAGCAGTCTCGACTGACAAAGGCAAACTGGCCCAAAACGAGAGATCTACAGCCCTACAACGTTCACACGGCGCCAATTGTCTAGACAACTGTCTGGGGGGCCTCAATGCGTCCAGTAAATTATCCTCTGTCTACTCCTTGAGACAAGCGAATTTCAGGACAACTGGCAGGGCAGTTGGCACGCCAATTGGCCACAGGTGTTCACTCGTAGCCAATAATTGTATACCAGTAAGTTGTCCTCTGACAATTGTCTCCTCAATTGGCATCGTGTAAACCCGGCTTTAGAACAGTCGGCCTTGTAAGATGGTAGTTTACGTTTTGGTCGATTTTGGGGAATCGGAAGAGCCATGTTTAAGGCTGTGGGAAAAAACAAAATGTTCAGAATAATCTCCTATATGTTTTTGTTTACATAAATCCCCAAAAAATATTTACTTTGGTACAAAAAATCTAAAAACATTTACTTCCGGTCAAAAACGTACTTCAGGTTGTAGGATGTTTGTAACTAACGAACTCGTCCGAGTCATTTAGAAAACCAACGTGTTTACCAATATTGGACCAAATAGGACGTGAAATGCGCTGTTAGAGTAGGAACACACATATTCGGATTATTCAGAACTACAGTATACGGCAATGTCACGGTAGCTCATTCCATAGCTAAAAATAAGAAAAAAAGTTCATATAAACAATTAAACATAGGCCAGAAAACGCTTCTTTTTCCAGATACCCGCCATTTTGTTTTTTAAACAAAATAATTCATATCTAGAGAAATGTTTGACTGATTGAGTTCAAACGTTTCATGAAGTTTAATCTAACAATGATATATGAAGGGCTGAGAAGCCAAGGGGTACAAGTGACATTTCTTGAATAATGGAGTTAAGTGTAGAAATTGGCTCTTCAACACTTTAAAATGTTTGTCGCCAAGTTATATAACTGCAAGTCTATCATGTGCTGATATCTAGTGGCGAAAAAAAAAACTACTTCGTAGAAAAGCTTTTTAGCTTAGGAGCCAAGAGATACGTATTGTAAAAATAGGCTACATTTGAAATTTACTTGTAACCTATGTGTTATTACATAACTTCTAATTCCTGTTAGCAGCCAAGGGGTATAAGTGACAACTTTTATCAAATATTGGCTGATAACAAATAATAAGAGGATAGAAATCGTATTATTCTTTGTTATTATGTTAGTCTAGAACCTAGCAATTAAAAATATACTAGTTTTAATGATCATTGTTTTACCTGGATTTGATTATAACAGTTTAACTTGAAACTGAATTTTCTCAAAACTAACTTCACTACACTTACACCCCTTGGCTTCTCAGCCCTTAACTAAACGAGTGAATAAGATGAATATTCAATCATGCGTTTAAAACGGCGGCTGATTGAAAATTTCAAACCTAAATTACTCAAAAACCGTACATTTAGTTTAAGATACCTTTTTTGTAACCCTTTTGTTTCCCTATCGGATAGTGTAACTGTGAAAACAATCGGATGAAGAATAATAGTTAAGTGAAAAATAATAACAGCACTGTACATACAATATTACTGCGTTGGTGAAGGATGTCAGGTTGAACAAACCAATTACTACACATAACTTAACTATTATCCTCCTTCCGATGTTTTGACTGTGAGACCATCCGATAGAGAATTAAAGGGCTACAAAAAAAGTTATTTTGGAAGACAAGAGGTGTAAGTGTAGTGAAGTTAGTTTTGAGAAAATTCAGTTTCAAGTTAAACTGTTATAATCAAATCCAGGTAAAACAATGATCATTAAAACTAGATATGAATTATTTTGTACAAAAAACAAAATGGCGTAGGCCTATATCTGGAAAACGAAGTGTTTTCGGGCCTATGTTTATATGAGCTTTTTTTCTTATTTTTAGCTGTAGAATGAGCTTCCGTTACATTGCCGTATAGTTCTGAATCACACTGTATATACTGTATATACTATTTTTAATGACACATGAAACGGGTTCTGGGGACCATGATCGGTGCTCATTAACTACTCCTGACCTTAGGCCTCACCATAAGAGTCACTGCAATATCTCATATTTAGTATTGAATTTCGCTAAAAAAATACAATTTCAATTACTTCTAACCTCAAAAGATGCCATATAGCCTAAATAAGCAATATTTTGTCTCATCTGTGTCGAATTAATCTACCAGTAAAATATATTTTATAGCAAAGAACGTGTATTAAGTATTTATACAAATCGTAGCGGAACTCTATCGAACCGTAACTGAAAAGAACGGACTTAATAAATAAATATTAATTTTAATAACAAGAAAATAGAAAGACGAATAAAACTTCTTCCCTCGTGAAACAGGATATTATGCCGTCGGAAAAAATGCATTATGCATAAAAGATGAAAATGGGGAAAATATTTTACGACTCAGAAACGTTCAGACGCTTATTACCGTCTGCGCTGGAACTTTTCGCATTCGCGCTTTAATTTCCAGATATTACAAGTCTGCGTAAACCACGGTGTACAGATCAAACATTGTTGCCAAACTTCTGAACCCGACAGAGGATGAGTAACAAAGGATTAGTGGCGCCGCCGAGTGTGTAATTTGGCAACGTTTAATTAAAATACTTTGACGTGTCGCAATGACAACTCCGAGTCTTCGCTCTCTGCGTTCGTCAAATTTATCAGTTTGAGTGTGAAGTTCTACAAGTACGATTATATTAATATCAAGCTATGTTTGGGATGAGTTAGTGTGACGAAAAGTGCTAGCCTAACTGTTCTGCAAAGAGACATGGATTCTTATTTACAGGCAACTACTAAAAAAGCGAGTGTAGGCTACGTAAGTGAGTAACATATATTATAGGGGAATAGTTGATGTCACCCATTATCTGTAAAGCCCGCTTCACACGTTGCAATTTGGTTGTACAATCTGGGTTGTACAACCAAATTGTACAATCAGATTGCAACGTGCAAACGAGAGATTGTTACAATTAATTGTAAGATTGCAAGATTGGTGAAAATTTTGATCAATCATGCAATCGATTGTACAATGTGACGAGATTGTAAGGACAGGTTGCAACGTGTAAACGGGCTTCCAATCTCCCGTCCAACCAAAATACTCAAAACAGTGACGATCCTTCCCACAATCAGACTGCAGTTGTTTGAAGAGGTGCACCATGACGGATTCTCGGGAATTCTTAGTAGGATTTATAGAACTTTATCGAAATTTCCCTTGTCTTTGGCAAGTGACTAATAAGGATTATTGTGACAGGTCCAAAAAAGATCTCGCATACGCGGAATTAATTGAAAAGTTCAAAGAGTTTGACCCTACGGCTGATAAGACCGCTGTTACCAAGAAAAATACATTTACTAACGTTATTATGTTTAAAAAAGATACAAATATTATCTTTTGATAGCTTTTTATTTCATGTTATTGATCAAATGATTTAGAAGTTACTGTATTAATATTATAAAGTAATGAAAAAATTAATAATGGAATATGTTTATATGTTATACGAAGATGTACGAATGTTCCCGAAGTAAAACGAAGAGGCATTTATTTGTCAAATTTGTATAAACGAATACATGTTTATGATCAAAAGTTGTATTTATATACAGTTTATAACCTCAAAGCAAATCATATAACGTATTATAGCACACATTAGTACTGTAACTCATATTTAAAAAAATCAACTTCACAAGATATTATAATTATTGAAGTTGTAAACATAACCCCAAAGTATAATCTACGCTGGGTTTTGTTTAAATATTACATACGATGGGTAAAATCAGCTGTTATATTGCATTGTTACTCACGTACGTACGGACGTAAAGCCGCTTTTATAGGAGTTAATATTCGTTTATACAAATTTAAAGAAGAGATGCCTATTCGTTTAACTTCGGAAACAACCGTACATCTTCGTATAACATATAAACATATTCGATTATTAATCTGCACTGCTAAGAAAGAAGACAGTAACTGCACTCTGGGTGATTTTGAGATACAGCTGGTTTTGTGTTTAGTCCATAGCCAACCACTAAATTGATCTTTTTTGATGATTTTTTTTCTCATTCATATATTTTTTATACATAGAATCTAAATATATCTTTATTTTTAACCTCAGATATGTATTTTATTTAAATACTTGTAGTTACTGTAAGTCATTTTAGCGATTTTTTAGCAAGAAAACAGTAACTACTGTTCTCTAAGCTAAAAAAAACAGTATCTACAATGTAGTTACTGTTTTCTGGCTTAAAATCTGCAGATACTGTTGTTTCGCTTAAAAACCAGTAGTTTATGCAGTAGTTACTGTATATATAAAGATAATTTTTCTGAATAGTAGACCCTAATTAATAGTTTTTCCATATATTTTTGATTTTATAATATATAATTATATAATTATTATGTTTATAAATGAAGAAGTCTAGCTAAATAGATCATGGCAAATACTGTAAATAATATTACAGATTTCTTAGCAAGAAAACAGTAACTACAGTTGTCTAAGCTAAAAGACAGTATCTACAATGTAGTTACTGTTTTATGGCTTATAACCTGCAGATACTGTGGTTTGGCTTAGAAAATCAGTTTATGCAGTAGTTACTGTGACATATGACCTGTATATCTAAAAAACTATAAGAGATACGGTTTTCTGGCTTAGATTTTTGGATTCCTCGTGGTCCAAAACATTAAAATCAACCATAACCTCAAAATCGGAATTTTTTTCAGTTACTGTCTTTTTCCTTAGCAGGGCAGTAACGTTTTCAATATAATATTAATAACTTCTAAATCATTTGATCTATCAATTTGAAATAAACATCACTTAAAAGATAGTATTTGTATCTTTCTTTAAATATATAATAACGTATATAAATACAAAATTATAACAAATAGGCCTACACTTTTATAATCATTATAATCGTACACATTTACCGAGTTAAAATCCCGCTTAGCACTGTTAGGTAGGTCTAGATAAAGTCTGTGGTTTTTAAATAGTATTTTTTTAAATGATGTAGACTATTTCTGATGTGTATCTAATTAATCTGCCTGTGATTTTACACGGGAGCTTACTAGTAATATCATAAAATCTTTCTTTAAATGAGACAATGTATAAAAAATTCTTTTTCGTATATAACGGTTTAACTTAAGTACGACTTATCCAATAGAGATACAACTTTTAGACTATCCGAGTACTGGCGATATTAATATGTAATGCAATAAAAATTATTCAAGTACTGTACTTCATTTTTTCGTCCACACATTTTACTTTCTCACTATACTATAAATAGTTTAGAGAAAGTATAGTGATTGCAAAAAAAATCGTTGTTGATATTTTTGTGGAAATATCCGTTTTGGGACCCCCTGAGTCCATAAAAGTGTTTTTTACAAAATGTCTGTCTGTATGTATACAAAGCTAAAGCGAAAACTATTCGATCGATTTCAAACAAATTTGCACCAGACTTGTCAAGTAGGCCTGTATAGATGCACGAAAAACAGATTTAAACATTTTTGAAAAACAACCCCCTTTTTGGCAAAAAAACCCCAAAAATAAGTTATTATTTTGTTATAAAAAAAACGGCTCAAACGATTTTGATAAAATTTGGCTTATTTGTAGCCTTTAATGTACACTACCATATGCAAAAAACAGCATCTTGCTAAAAAATCTCGTTTATCTAACAATAATAACTGATTTTGGGTTTTTTTGGCCATAAAGGGGATTGTTTTTCCAAAATTTTCAAAACCTTTTTTTTTTGCATCTATACAAGCCTAATTGACGTGTTTGGTGCAAATTTGTTCGAAATCGATCGAATAGTTTTCTCTCTAGCTAATAATAATAATATTTGTTAGTTAATCTCCTACTTTAATCACCTCTCCTACCCCTTCTACAATAATTATGAAGTCATAGTGAATCTGTTTAGGGGAGGCGGACCCTAAAAAAATTAATTTTTATCGATTTTATTTTTTTATTTTTTTCTTAAAATTTAGTTTATTCTGAACACAGTGATATATAATACTTGTCATTTTGAAGTATATTTAGCTAGGATAAAAATTTTTAAAATAAAGCTTACACTGACTTTTTAGTTCCCGTCGCGCACCACTTTCTAATGTGCTGTTATATATTTGACTATTGATTCTAGAAGCTGTGATTTCGTTTTCCGAGGTTGGCAGTAACTGCTGTTGCATCTACAGCTGTAATATTTTTCTGTTTTGGGTTTTGTTTACTGTTCAGTGTTTCTTATTGTCGTTTTCACGTTTTGTGGTTAGACAGATTGATTTCGAAATACAGAAGCGAATTGAGTTTGTTTTGTGATCTGTGTAATAAATTAGTGATTAAAATGCCTCGTTCATTGAAATTGACAAAGAAAAGGAAAGGAATAGGTGGTAGGAAGAGTGTAGTAAGTAGTACTAGTGAAGAAAGTGATGCTGGTTTTGAGGTTACAGGTACACCTAGTCATAGGCCTACTCCTAAAAATCTACAGCAGAAAAAGGGCCAATCAAGCTCATCCAAGAAAATCAAAGTAGATAAGTACAAATGTTTTATGAATGATGATAGCTATGAAAATGAAATTGTAAATATGAACATTTTATCAGAACAACTTTATAATTCATCCCTTTGCAAAGAGTGCAAACAAAACGGTTTGCAAATAAGAGCTACAAAACATTTTGGCCTGGCATTTGAAATGGAGATATTTTGTTCTCATTGTACATATAAAAATAGATTTAGCAGTTCTGTGACTGTGGCTACTTCAGAAAAAAACAAACTGTTTGACATAAACATTAGATTGGTTTATGGTTTGAGGTCAGTCGGCAAAGGTATGGCTGCGGGAAGAATGTTGTGCGGTGTTATGAACCTTCCGCAACCTCCAGCCAAGGTTTTACCTTATAATAAGTTATTAAAAAGTAAGGCTGAGCTAGTTTTGAATGAGTCAATGCAAAATGCAGTTGAGGAAGCAGTTGAGGAGAACAAAATCCTAGTTGACGATAGTTCTGAGGGAAACAAGCGGGATCTAAAGGCCGGCTTCGACGGCACTTGGCAACGCCGTGGTTTTAGTTCCCTAAATGGGATTGTGACCTGTACGTCAGTTGACACTGGCAAAGTGATTGATGTAGAGGTGCTGTCAAAGTTTTGTACTTGTATGGACAAAGAAAAACATGAGGAACCGTGTTCAGCAAATTACCAGGGCTCAAGTGGCGGAATGGAAGCAGCCGGAGCTCTCAAAATATTCCGCAGATCAATAGAAAAGTACAATGTGAGATACACAGAGTACTTAGGAGATGGTGACACCAATAGTTTCAAAACTATCTTAGATAGCAAACCATATGGCAATGATGTATCAATTAGTAAATTAGAATGTATAGGCCATATACAAAAGCGCATGGGTGCCAGACTGAGGAACTTGAAGAAAAAGTCAAAGGGAACAAAATTGTCCGACGGCCTGCCTTTAGGAGGAAGAAATAGACTTACTGATGGCCTAATTGATGAACTTCAGACCTATTATGGCAATGCTATAAGGCAAAATGTAGATAGTCTGCAAAATATGAAATTAGCTGTCTGGGCCACCTATTTTCATAAGTTATCCACCGACGCCAAACCTCAGCACGGTTTATGCCCAAAAGGAGAACATAGCTGGTGCAAATATAATAAGGCCATAGCACTAAAAACAAACTATTCTCATAAAAGAAGCATACCAGAGCCTATAATGCTAGCCATAAAGCCAACATTTCAAGCACTAGCCAACCCAGAACTTCTTCGTAAGTGTTTGCATGGCAAAACCCAGAACTCCAACGAGAGTGTAAATAATGTAATATGGTCAAGAGTGCCCAAAAAGAGTTTTGTCACTATCACCACCCTTGCACTGGGGGCCTATGATGCCATTGCATCCTTCAATGATGGCAACATAACCAAATGTAACATTTTAAAATCAGTAGGCATTGAGCCATGCAAAAGAACTGTCGATGCGATGAAAGTATTGGACTACGAGAGAGTGCGACGAGCGAACACCGCCATCAATGACTACCAAAGAAAAGCCAGGAGAGAAGTGAGGAATCTAAAAAGAAGATTAGAAGAAAACTTTGATGAAGAGGAGCCACCTGCATATGACCCAGGAATGCACTAGGCCTAACAGTAAGTAAAATATACCTAGTCCTACAAATATATTTTTGGCTAACTTTGATTTTGTTGCCGTGGAAATGGAAAAAATACTAAAGAATACCAAAATATAGGATGTGGTAAGTGTTAGTATGCTTTGATATAAATTTATAAAATTTTAACACCAAGTATGTGTATGGTTTTATCATAGAGCAGTATAATTTTTGTCGTCTGGCTATAATGTTGACCGGTAACAGGCCCAAAATATTGGTAAATAGCTTGTTATAGGCCATAATATATAATATATATCTAATTAAAACTAGCCTACTCTATCAAATTTGTCTTACCCTAAAGTATAGAAAGCTTAAAATAATAAATCATCCCCATAAAAAAACAGTAACATACAAAACAAAACATTTTCCTTAGTTTTCCGCGTTTTTCCGAAAGTTCGGATTTTTACAACTTTTTGAACTTTGTGTTCCTTTTTCTCAGAAACTACTGGGCTGATTGTTATGAAATTTTTTGACAGTGTTTACTAGGTTGTTATACACACACTGAGTTTTTTGTAGACATAAACCACATCAATAAAGTACTTTTAAAAAAAATTAAAAAATTAAATTTTTAACAGTCATTTTGTAAAAAAATTTTAAAAACAAAGTTTTATGGTACAAATGGCTGGAAAAAACTGAGTGTATGTCCAAAGGCCTATTTAAGGTTGGTGAAAAATTTCAGGATGATTGGTGAAGTAGTTTCTGAGAAAAAAGAACATATGTTAACATGGCGTCTTGTGGAGCGTCCGCCTCCCCAATTTAAATATGTTTGTGAGAAATTATGTGCCAATTCCTTTTACCGTTCATTTAATAACAAATAGTTCGATCACGAAGCTGAACAGCTGACGAGAGTTGAGCGAATTTTCAAAATAAAGGTTATATGGTTTAGCGTTCAACCATTTGGGAAATTGGTCCACTCACGAAGGCGCTGAAGAGCTGGAGGGACTTTTCAAAGATTGATCAACTCTATGATCCCGAAAATACTTAGGGTTAGTATTTAAAATTGAAAAATGTAAAAATGGTGGAGAAAATTATTGGTTTTGAGAACGGACACGCGATCATTATAAATAAAACAACTGATTTGGATCAAAAGCTTAATATACTTTGACAAGATCGTCTGTTTTAATTAACCATATACACATTGGTTTAACCGTTAAGTACACGGTATATAGAATACTAACGGTAGGATTCACGAGTTGATGCGCAGTAACTCGTGACGTCATCGGGACCCACTTTCTTATAAGCTCTATTAGCTTCTCATGTAAAAATTGAAGAGCCTTATGTAAAAATTGAATAACTTTAAAAATATTTAACCGATTTTAATAAAATTTTAACCACACATAGGAAACATATCTTTAATAATAATATGAAAAAATCAGACTGTTACAAAAAAAATTAATACCTTTACTGATTAGGCCTATACAAATTACTTTCCGATATCTTTATTCGGTGAAAAATTGTTTGTTCATGTCTTCAGTAAAAATTTAATAACTTTAAAAATATTTAACCGATTTTAATAAAATTTGAACCACATATAGAAAACATATCTATAATAACAATTTAAGAAAATCAGGTTGACACAACACATTTTAATACCTTTACTGATTAGGCCTATAAAAATTACTATTTCAAATTTGACAAAATTAATGGTGAACAATATTTATTTATTTTGAATTATTTGACATTTATTTTAATTATGTATTGGGTTATGAATATAATAAGTTATAGAGAATTTTATTGTGAATCCAAATCTTTTTTAATATTTAAAATCGAATATATATATCAAAAGATATATACATTTTTAAATTGTATTGTAAAATTATGTTTACAAAGTATATACGTTTTCGATAGGTACTAAAAATTTAATAATAATAATAATTTATAAATCAAATAATTTATCATATCTTGATGATTTTTTTCACAAATATATAGGCCCCCTACTTTGTAAACAAAATTTTACAATACATTTTAAAAATATATAATATATATATTCGATTTTAAATATTAAAAAAGATTTGGATTTACAATAAAATTCTCTATAACTTATTATATTCATAACCCAATACATAATTAAAATAAATGTCAAATAATTCAAAATAAATAAATATTGTTCACCATTAATTTTGTCAAATTTGAAATATTAATTTTTATAGGCCTAATCAGTAAATATATTCAAATGTGTTCTGTCAACCTGATTTTCTTAAATTGTTATTATAGATATGTTTTCTATATGTGGTTCAAATTTTATTAAAATCGGTTAAATATTTTGAAAGTTATTCAATTTTTACTGAAGACATGAACAAACAATTTTTCACCGAATCGGAAAGTAATTTGCATAGGCCTAATCAGTAAAGGTATTAAATTTTTGTGTAACAGTCTGATTTTTTCGTATTATTATTAAAGATATGTTTCCTATGTGTGGTTCAAATTTTATTACAATCGGTTAAATATTTTTAAAGTTATTCAATTTTTACATAAGGCTCTTCAATTTTTACATGAGAAGCTTATGGAGCTTATAAGAAAGTGGGTCCCGATGACGTCACGAGTTACTGCGCATCCACTCGTGAACCCTACCGTTAGTATTCTATATACCGTGGTTAGGTATATATCAAAACAGTATGCAATAATGTGAAATGTAAGCCTACTCATGTTAAACACCCCTCAAAACCGGAAAAGTTTATTTTGATCGTTTATTTGTGCAATAATTTGCGTATGCCTAAAAGAGATACACAGATCGATCAATTCGAAACTCACTGTGCGACGTGGGTCAAAGAATTCGGATCTGAAAACGTTTTTTTTAATTATTCCCATACACAGAATAATTTGCTGATCTTTATTACCGCAATAATCTTGTAAAGCGTTTAACATCGCTCTTATGACAGTTGAAATTAAAGATGGCGGCTGGGTCTGCCGAGCCTTAAAATGTTTATTGTTCAAAACTTCCATTACGAAAATTGCATTACACTCGAAACGTATCAGATGTAGTTCATCGCGCGCCTAAAAATCCTTTTAGTCAAATGAAACAAGTCCATTTATTTTACGGGAAGGTTACTGACAATTTGCCGGTAGGTCTAACAAGCTCCGGGATTGTGCTTCGGTGGAAGTGTGAATGCTTGTCGCTACTAATCGAATCAGTGTCTTAAAAGTTAACTTGTATTGAGTAATTACATTTTCAGGATTGCTCGGACGACTCACGTATAATGCAGGCACGTATAATGCAGACATATCTAAGTTGTATTACTAAAATGTGTTTGTCTATCTATTGCCTGTCAAAACAATAATGTTAATCAATAGCCCGGCGTGCTTCTATCAAAAGAAGATTACGCATCATCTGCATTTATTACTCAATGAGCATCGATTATGGTCCGCGGAACACGTTTTGTGGTGTCATTAAACGTATATATAGAGTGACGCAAAAGTTCCGCAAAGCTTTAGTAATTTTAAACCTGTTTCACGTATTAACTCCAAACTTTAAGAAAGTTTTATTTTGTAAATTCCGCACCTTTATGAGTATGCAAGTTATAATTTGTTAGTAGTAAACCTTATTGTGTGATAATTTATTTTAAAGCCCTCGTTGAGACGTGGAGATTGGTTTAAAGTAAACTCCTCTCCGATACCCCAATCCAAAATGATGGAGAGAAAAAATTCAGATTGTCCATTTTTCTACGTATTGTATTCTACATACAATTAGATGTGTATTCACTTTAAGATACAGAAAAATTGCACGATTATTTTTACAATTAATAAGTTTTAAAATCAATTAGAATACATATATATATTTATTTATGTTTATTTATATGTAAATGTATGTATATATTAATTTTAATAAATAAAATGATTTACAATATTTTATAGAATTGAGCGAAGCGAAACAGTCCAAATTCCTAGGCCGCAAGGTCGAGGTTCTAACTCGCAAAGCGAATTTTTCCGCGGAACGAAGCAAAACGAGTGGGGCTAGAAGCTGAGGTGCAAACAAATTCTAATAAGATATTCCGTATACACAGGCAGCTATTCAGATCTTTTGCGAGCAGACCAATTTCCCTGATTGTTGGTTAAAACCCGAAAAAACATAAATTTCATTTTGGTAAATTCGCTAACCTTACGTCAGCGGTTCAGCTGCGTGATCGAATTATATTTCTATTTTATTAACCCATTGGCCATGTTTTATTATACACTATGGAGATTACATAAACATATACGTTGATAAGACGATAACGAATACAATTACATGAATCCATTCAACAAAGGCAGTTTGGTCAACCCTGAAATCAGATTGCCATCTAAGGACGGTCGAGTTTGTACACCCCTGAGATCTCCTCAGATCAGGTACAATTGAGGTGCAACACATAGTTTTGTCGGCCATTGTCCTCAAATAGTAGAAATCTCACGGCTCGTAGCGTTCCGTCTCAACGCACCAACGAATTCAAGGTATCTCTCTCTCTCTCTCCCTCTCACTCTACCTGAACTGTGCTGTCGAGGACACAATGAAAGAGTGAGAGAGAAATGACCGGATAGTCCGGTTCGTTGAATTGACTTCCGCTTTGACCTACATTTAAACAAAGGGACGATACCATCTTTAATTACATGTTTCGAAAATCATCTTTATATTTTATGTTTTTCTACGGGTTTTGTAATCTTTTGTATACCATTTACATTTGTCATACTTTATGTAACTTTTGTTTAGCTTTTTCAGCTGCTGTTGTAGTTTTGTTAGTATTTATTTTAATTTCTCTTGAAAATTTAGAATGCCAACACAGTAATTTCTACTTATAAATGATTATAATTCGATAACGCAGCTGAACCGCTGACTTGAGTTGAGCGAACTTCCAAATTAGGTTTATATGTTTCAGAGTTTCAACCAACTTTCTGGGAAATTGGTGTCACGAAGTCGTTTCGTTCCGCTCCTTGTTATGGTACTTTTAAAACAGGAGGAACGGAACCAGTACTTTTATGATATTTTATGTTTTGATTGGTTTTGTGGGATCCAGAAGAGCTATAAGGCCGTGTAAAAAACAAAATTTACAGAATAATCTCATATATTTATTTTTTAGAAATTTCAATCTAGTAGATATAATTGTGTGCTTAAGAATACAAGGAAGAAGTGTAAACTTATATGTTGATATTCTGATGACTATAAAATTTATTACGGAAATTGTTTTGTGTTAGTAAGCTGGTCATCTGTTTATCTGTTATTTTATTCAATTGGTTTCTGTGGTAATGGATGTAAATACATTCAAGAAACGTGTGTTGGTTCTTCTGTCTAGGCATAACCTAAAATTATTGTGTGTGTTTAATTTTAATTTTATGTATTTCTGATGCATTATTATATAAAAATATTATCTTTTTACACTTCTTCATCATTTAAACTTTAAATATGCTACATACACATATGTTCTATATATAGTAGAGCGTTTCACAATAGAGCGTTTCCGATTCACCCGCCAGCAAACATAGAGGTGCGCATATAGAATAAGCCTACGACGGAGGACCATCTGTTACACTTATTATATACCCAACTCAAATATATTTAATGCGCCTATTAGAAGTTTACACTTCAATAATCCAACACTTTTTGGAACCAGGACAATCCAAGAAAATATGTGATAACAGTTACGAAACATCCTGTACAAATGTGTTCACGTTTTAAGTTGGTCCAAATTTGGTACACACGTTGGTTGACTCGGACAAGTTCGTTAGAAAAAAAAACAATCCAACAAGCGGAAGCCCGTTTTTTGACAAGAAGTAACTTTTTTTACATTTTTCGAGAATGAAACTTTTGTGTGTTTTGTTTTTCTAAAAAAAAAAACATAATTGTAGGATATTATTCTGAAAATTTTGTTTTTTTTACCCGACGTTATAGCTCGCCCACAATCGATCAAAACGTATTACCATGAAAGTACCCGGTTCAAATCCCAAATGGGAGACTTTACCGTGGGCATCTTCTGACGCTGCGAGTGGAACGAAGCAGCGCGTGAGTCGTGTTTGGGAGGCCTAGGTGAAAAAAAATACTACTATTTCGTAAACGTATCTATTCACAGCGAATTCGTCAGTAGACCAATTTCCCACATTGTTGGTAGAAACTCCAAAACATATAAATTTCATTTTTTTAAATGCGCCAAACTTACGTCAGCGGTTCATCTGCGTGATCGAATTATTGCTTCTAAAACTGTTAAATGATTTGTTGAAAATTACGTAATGCGGTCTGTGTGTTTCTTTTTTTATTATTATTATGTCATAAATACACATAAATTGTTTTTGACAGAACCGAAATTACAAGACGTAAAATTAAGCGAGTAATATCCTCTTTGTAAACAACTATTGTAAATTATACATTTACAGGGTTCGTTGCTTTATCGAGTGGGCGTCAACAGTTCACCAACACGTATCGGAAAATAAGTGTTCTACCATTGATCACTTTCTTTCCATACAAGAGAACTCCGACAATACGCTCACAATCGAATATTTCCCACGGTCGTTCATTGTTGTGTATCTGTAGAACCAAGATAGAACGTGCAAATAGAAACAGAGAGCCTTTACTACAACTGAGATGCGTTGTCAATTCAACGGTAACGAAAATCCTTTATCTGTGTTAAGAACTAAAGTGTACGACTTCCATTTTGGTGAATTTCCATAGGAAAGATGATCTATTGCGATCGCTCTTATGGTGAGCCCTAAGGACGGGAGTAGTCTATGAGTACCGATCTTGGTCCCCAGAATACGATTTTTGGTGTCATTAACTCCGATATGGTTGGTTTTCTACTCAAAAACTACTCGTTAGAATTACATGAAACTTTCAGAGTTAACCTGAACTACCTATTCTTCTGATTAAAGGACAAAGAGTCCTGGTAATCTGCAAAAATATGTTGTAAAGTTGGACAAAGAGTCTAGACATTTTCTCGTTTCTACCTTGCACTCTTCGTGCTTTAATTAGTGTCCAATTCCACAAAAGTTAAACATTAAGTAATTTTATAAAACTTTATTCAAAGGTAATTTTTTTCATTACTGTTAAAAATTACGTTGTTTTGTTAAACAAGGTAGGATTCACTAAGAGTCTCTAGTCACAGTATGTTTCAAGTTTGTTAACTTATCTGTCATACTAATGTCAAAATGTCTTCCCTTAGGCGGACTAAGAGTCTGTACGTTTTCTAAATGACAGCCAGACTCTTTCTCCCCCCTCCGTAACTCATTGTCCTCCCTCCGTAAACCAGGTAATTAATGTCTGAATACCCGGACTCTTTGTCCTCCCTCCGTAAACCAGGTAATAAATGTATGAAAACCCGGACTCTTTGTCCTCCCTTTTTAAACCAGGTAATTAATGTTTGAAAACCCGGACTTTTTTGTCCTTACTCAGTAAACCAGGTAATTAATGTCTGAATACCAGGACTTTTTGTCCTTACTCCGTAAACCAGGTAATTAATGTCTGAATACCAGGATTCTTTGTCCTTCCTTAAACCAGGTTAACTAATTGGCGTCTGAAAACCCGGACTCATTGTCCTCCTTTCGTAAACCCGGTTATTTACGTCTTAAAACCCGGAATCAGTGTTTTCCCTCCATAAACCAGGTAATTAATGTTTGAAAACCCAAACCCACTGTCCTAACTCCGTGAACCAAGTAATTAATGTCTGAAAACCTGAACTCGTAGTTCTCCCTCCGTAAGCCAGGTAATTTATGTCTGAAAACCCGGACTCAGTGTTATCCCTCCATAAACCAGGTAATTAATGTCTTAAAACCCGGACTCATTTTCCACTCTCCGTAAACCAGGTAATTGATGTCTGAATACCAGGACTTTTTGTCCTCACTCCGAAAACCAGGTAATTATTGTCTGAAGGCCCGGACTTTTTGTCCTTACTTCGTAAACCAGGTAATTAATGTCTGAAAACCTGAACTCATTGTCCTCCCTCCGTAAACGAGGTAATTAATGTCTGTAAACCCGGACTCAGGGTCCTCTTCGTAAACCAGGTAATTAATGTATGAAAACCCGGACTTATTGTCCTCCCTCCGTAAAACATGTAATTAACGTCTGAAAACCGGGACTCGTTGTCTGTATACCCTTGTTAATTCGAGTTACGTTATTTTTTCCAAACTATGGCTTCCTTATTTTAAATTCAGGTGAAGCCGTGTACGGTAGCTTGAATATACAACATTTAATCAAAACCTCCCCCATTACCTACCCCATGTGTACAATAACAACACGTAGATTGCATTGTTTTCGCTATTCTGTATTGAATATGTGCATTGCAATATTACATAAAAGAATACTTTTGCACGTTTGTCGTTTCCACCGTGATCTCTGTGCAGCGAGATGGGAGGTAGGTCAGAAGTTCGTGTCTAACGACTACACGTCCCCGAGACGGAACACTCTTAAAATATTGAAGCTCCTGACGAAGTTTTTTCCTTATTTTATATGTACACTCCCGTGCTACGCGGAGACATCTCTTGGGATATATTATTACCTTAAGGGGCGGGGGAGGGAGAGTAAATATGGATGTCTGGGTTTTAGACCTTTTTAGTGAATAAATTATCATAGTCGTCATGTTGGTAAAGTAAATAAAATTCGTAGAGGGCTTCTGCGATACATTTTAGCAGTGACTCTTATGGCGAGATCAAAGTCGGGAGTGGTCAATGAGCACCGATCTTCGCCTGCGGAACATTTTTTGGGGTGTCTTTAAAAATGTTATATATATGAATTTATGTCTTCGTACTCTATCGACCGCGTTTTACGTCCAAATTTGGTGCAGATGTTGGTTTTCTAAGTCGCTCGGACAAGTTCGTCTGCCAAAAAATTCAACAACTACAAGCAAGTTTGTTGACCTCGGAAGTGACACCTTTTTGACATTTTTCGTGCTATAATGAATTAAGGAGAGGGGTTTATAGAAAAAAATATCGTATCGTCAAACAACATTTGGGATTGTACCATGGGGCAACTTCTGTTAAGAGCCAGACGGAAGGATGCGAACTCTGTCAGCTGCGAGCGAAGCGAACCAGCCTAAAATCCAAGGCAGCAAAATCGGATTGTGCAAAGCGAGTTTTTCCTCTGCGATCGGAACGAAGCAGGGCGTTAGCCGGGGTTGGATTCGTAGATGCAATCAAATTCTACTTAAATATTTCTAACACTTGGGTAGCTATTCAACGCCTTCGCGTTTTGGGAAAATTTGTATAGCCTATGCATGTACTGTATTTAAGTGTTCGCTCACCACCACCAGTTTTGTACGTCCGATTTGGACCAAATTTGGTGCAGTCATTATTTTTCCAATCCGCTCGGACGAGCTCGTTAGCCAAACAAATCACACAAACTGAAACAAGTTTTTCTACCTACAGTAATAATTTTCTGAGAATTTTCGTACGAGAATGAAACTTTTCTGGGAGTTTATCTGAATAAATATAGGAGATTACAATACTGCGCATTTTGACACCATATCATAGCCCCGCCCCACAAAATCAACCAATACTTAAAAGTAACCGGTTCAAATCCACATGGGTTTCTATACTGAGGGCTGCTTCAAATTACGAGGAATGAAATACGTCCGTTGCGAGCGAAGCGAAGCAGTCCATATAATCCGAGGCCGCAGGTTAAGGTGAAAACTCGCAAAACTTTTAAAATTTGAGCAACCCAACAAGAGAAACTAATTTTTTGTTGACAATTGACCATGAACGTAATTTTTTACGTTTTATTTGTTTTTTTAAGATTAAATTGGTTATTCTTCAAAGTACAGAAACAATTTAAAATAACTTTTGTTTGTTACTAAAAATATACATATTTTTTACAGTTATAACAATGCGTCTTGCTTTTTCGGTGTTTTAAAAACAAGTATTGTTTTCTGATTTAATAGGGACGCTTTCTTCTTCTTCTTCCTTTTCATATAGGCCTACACCTTTTAACTTCCTCAGTATACTGTAGTATGGCGAAAGTATAGTGATCGCAAAAAAATCGATGTTGAGATTTTTGTGGAAATATCCATTTTGGAACCCTCTGAGTCCAAAAAAAGTGGCTTTTACAAAATGTCTTTATGTCTGTCTGTATGTATGTATACAAAGCTAGAGAGAAACTATTCGATCGATTTCAAACAAATTTTCACCCAACATGTCAATTAGGCTTGAATGGATGCACGAAAAAAGGTTTAGAACATTTTTGAAAAACAACCCCATTTTTTCCAAAAAAACTCCAAAAAACAATTTATTATTTTTTTATAAAAAAAGGTCTAACAATTTTGATAAAATTTGGTTTATTTGTAGCCCTTCGTATATCCTACCATATGAAAAAAACCGCATCTTTCTAAAAGCTATCGTTTAGCTAATAATAATAATATTTATTAGTTACTCTCCTACTTTAATACACTTATGAAGTCACAGTGAAACTGTTTAATAATTTAAATATGTTTGGGAAAAAGTATGTGCCAGTTCCTGGTACCGTTTATTTATTTTACTTATTAAAAATTAAAATTAATGTACTATGTTTTACTATACACATTGTATTTCATGACATTTACTGTGCAGAGATAAATGACCCTTATTTTCAGTTTTGTTAAATTGATTATGTTTTAAGTGCTGATTTTGAATATAGTTTTTTCGGTTGATTTTGTGAATATATTTATAACTTAAAGGCGGATTCTCATTTCACCGAATCAAAGCCATTTATTTCATACAAATTGTTTATAATGCAAAAAACACAACGGTCTGCCCTTATACTACTTCGTATTCGGCAACATAGCCTACGGACTTCGCGAGATTTATTTCTTTTTCCCCGTATATGCAAGACAAACGATTTTTATCAGTAAATTGAAAAAGTTAAAAGAGTTCTCCTGGAAGAAAAGGCAAAGAAACCATTTGAAAGCAAAACGATAGGATTCCGCTCTCGCTCTGGAATCGGATTTGTAAGCTTTGCTTTTCAAAAGAATTTCAGAAGGGGGGAAAAGTTGTGAACAAATATTCTGATTATATATTATGAGTGCGATGATTGCACATTTTATAGTTCAGATAAATGATTTGCGAGATTTATCTTTACTATTTTGTAATAGTACTATGGAAACCCCCTGCGTGCTTAGCACGCCGATATCCATGCTCGTTCCATATTTTAGGTAAAACATTAATGAAAATGATTTACTTTCACACATTGCACTGTTTGTTTGAGAAAAGGAATACAGAATGTCCCGAAAATAAAGAGCCAAACTTCGGGAAATTATTCTATGGGTCAAAATAAAGAGAAAATAAAGGAGAAAATGTTTTCCAATAAGCTCCGTTATCCTGATACCCGCCATTTTGTTTTTGTTTACACAATAATTAATATCTAAAGAACGGTTCGACTGATTAAGTTCAAACTTGGCATAACAATGATCTATTATGAGGAAAATAAACGATTATATCCAATCATGTGTTTAAAAACGGCGGCTGTTTGAAAGTTTAAAATCTAAATTACCCAA
>JAGFPH010000277.1:462800-500578 GCA_018207615.1 Philaenus spumarius | reverse complement strand
TACCCAAAACCGGTACATTTTTCTAAAAATGTCAGGTGCCTTTTTTGTAGCCCTTTTAATCTCCTAACGGTTGATGAACTGTCAAAACAATCGGATGAGGAAAAATAATTGAGTTATGTGTAATAATTGGTTTGTACAACCCGACATCCTATACCAAAACAGTAAACACAACAATATTGTGGGTAGGTATGCTGTTATTATTTTTAACTATGTGCATATGATGGCTCTGAAAATGTTTCAAGCGCAAAGCAAATTCATATCTGGAGAACGGTTTGACTGATTGAGTTCAAACTTGGCATTCAGTTTAACCTAACAAAGATCTTTCTCAAGAAAAATAATCGATTCTATACAAGCATGCGTTTAAAAACGACGGCTGTTTGAATATTTCAAACTTAAATTACTCAAAAACCGTACATTTTACCGAAAAATAATAAGGTACCTTTTTTGTAGTCTTTTTAAATCCCTATTGGATGGTTTAACTGTCAAAACAATGGCCTGTGGGGAAATAGTTAAGTTATGTCTAATAATTGGTTCGTTCAACCCGGTATCCTATACCAACACAGTAAACACAACAATATTGTGGGTACGTATGATGTTATTATTTTGAACTATGCGCATATGAAGGCCCTGAAAATGTTTCAAGCGCAAAGCAAAACATGCATTATACATTATTTTTACGCATGATTCTCGCCTCAGGAACCCGCTTATTATATATCAAAGTAAACAGAAAAAAAGTAGCTTTAATTCGATCACGCAGTTGAACCGCTGGCATGATTTGAGTGAATTTCCAAAATTATGTTTATTTGTTTTACTGTTTCAACCAACTATTTGGGAAATTTCGCTGAATAGCTGACTGCGTGTACGAAATATATTACTGTGGTAGAATTGGTTTGCACCTCAGCCTCCAGCTGCTTGGTTCAGTTCGCAGCTTGAGTTCTCGGAAATGGACAGCTTCGCGAGTTTTTTTCCCGGCAGTCGGCCTCAGAACAGGAGCTGAGGTAAAATCCCCCACTTAGATTTCAACAGGGGTCTTTTAAGGTATTTTACGTTTTGATCACTTTGGGGGAACCAGACGTGCTACAAGGTCGCGTAAAAAAACTAAATTTCCAGAATAATCTCATATATTTTTGTTTAGATAAAACCTAAAATAGTTTCATTCTAGTACGAAAATCTGCGAAAATGTTTACTTTCAGCCAAAAATCGTGCTTCCATTTGCTGGATTTTATTGGCTAACGAACTCGTCCGAGCGACTTAAAAATCCAACGTGTGTACCAAATTCGGACGTTAGACGCGACCATTAGAAATTGTTAATGACATCCAAAACGTATTCTGAGGGCCATAATGATGTGCTCATTAGATCTCACCATATATCTTTCCTATGGAAATTCGCTAATAAGGTTAGTTATAGTTTGGTGTTTGGAACTCGGGTTTTACTGAAGATGGCGAAATTGCCGTTGAAACGCTTCCGATTCTGCATTCAAGTTTTATTCTGCCGGGTAACATTAACAATTTTTGTTATCAGCTAATTTTGATGAAATTTCGCCTACAGCATTGGGCGTAGGCAGGACGTTTTGACAACGGCCAGAAATTAAATGGTTGTCAATGTAGTTGTTGTTTCAAAGACGGTCGTTTTGGTTGAGACTGAAAACCCAAAAAGTCAGTACTGTTTAAAATGTACGGTATTATTTTTGAAAAATTAACGTGCTTTAGTGTATTTTCCTAAATGTAGTGCAACTTGTTATTCTTGACTATGGTTTGAATCTGTACTTAAAATTTGAAAGACACATTTCAGAAAACAAATATATACAAACGATTTTCATAACCATTTGAACGTGCGTGGGTAAATAATATTATACAACGTTTAATACATCATTTACCAAGAGCCGAACTCCGCGGAATATCAGTAAAAAGTGTTTCAATCTTCCCCCTTCCGTCTCGTTAATGGAGATTCTACAGGGCTCGCAGCTGGTGTCAGAGTGACAGGCAATTATTTATTTTTAAGAGCATCTTTTTTTAATCGGATGACGAAGTTGGGTTATTAAAAAGTTATAAAAACGCTCTTAATGACTTCCCGGATTTCAAATTCGAAACAAACCTTGCTGAGAAGATGCTTTAAGAAAAGTTTTTGGAGTTGGGCGTTCACTTCCGAGCACACTTTTTGTACAGGGTGATTCAGAACTAAGCGACAAATCTCGGTAGTTTATTCTATAGCTAAAAATAAGAAAAAATGTTCGTATAAACATAGGCCCGAAAACTCTTCGTTTTCCATATATTCGCCATTTTTTTTTTTTTACAAAATAATTCATGTCTAGAGAACGGTTTAACTGATTGAGTTCAAACTTGGCACAAAGTTTAACCTAACAACGATCTATATCTAGAAAAATAATCGATTCTATCCAATCATGCTTTTCAAAATGGCGGCTGTTTCCGTTATGGAATCAAAAGGGCTACAAAAAGGTGTCTCGACATTCTTCTTGTACGGGTTTTGGGTAATGTAGGTTTGAAATTTACAAACAGTCGCTATCTTTAAACGCATGATTGGATAAAATCGATTATTTTCGTTGAGATAGACCATTGTTAGGTTAAACGTCATGACAAGTTTGAACTCAATCAGTCAAACCGTTCTCTAGATATGAATTATTTTGTAAAAAAACTAAATGTCAGATATCTGAAAAACGAAACGTTTTCGGGCCTATGTTTGTATATATTTTGTTTCAGCTATAGAATGAGCTATCGAGACATTGTCGCATAGTTCTGGATCACCCTGTATATTCTAGGTCTTGTAGTTGTTAATGTATTGCTATTCTACAGACTCTTTGTAGCAAATAGAGATCTTAGAAATACAGTACGTAGTTAAAATTTGCCACGAAACGTCATAACTGAAGGATTATTTCATGGGAGGGGGTTGCAAAAGTTGTAGTAAATATTACTAAATTTCTAATAAGTTTAAACAATAATGTTTAGTTTTGCCTAACTTCACCTAACCAAAATGCTATAAAATTTACAAAAAAAATCGTGTTATACATGTTTAATATTTACAAAACGAAATTAAAATTGTCGATCCACCTATGCAAAACTGCCCTAGTTTACGATACAGGCTAAAAATTTCTTACAAATTAAACCCATTTATGGAAAAAAAACCGCACCAAATTTAAAGAACAAACCTTACTTCCTACACGGCATTAAAGTCTACATTCAGACAGTCTTAGAAGGATACATTCACAGCCACTAACAAGCACTATACACTTAAAGTGACATCTTGTCTTTATATAAAAGCGGGAGAATAAAATCAGCAAATCGACAGGATTTTCTCCTCAAAGAAGGATTTACTGTTAAAGGTTATGTGTTTTACAACCCGTAGCCCGTTCCCATAACCGGGAATCTATCATTCGAAATGGCGGGAAGGTTTAGACGTCCCGTTAACCCGTTTTATGTTCACGACGACGTTTCTTTATTCCGGCTCGCTTTGCTTGTTATCAGCGTGATTTATTGGTGACGTCACTAAAAGCGTCGGAAATACTCTGTCAGTGTCGTTCTTCCAGGATTGCTCTTTTATTGATTAGCTTCTATTCCGTCTTGGGGTGGATATTTTTTGTGATACATGTTAGAAATTACAAGTGATTTGTTGAATAGATAGAAGGGAATTGAAGCTTGCACGAATACAGGGAACATGAATCGAATTAAATTCAGAATGTAATGTGCTTTCTAAAGCAGCGATACAAATGTATTTCTCTTTAGATTCTGATAAAAGTTATTGAGTTTAGCGTTTCAAAGGAAGGACCTACTGAAAATGAGAAAATGTGCATACCTCCTTTATAATATGGACCACCATTGGTATCTTGCAAACTGTAAATACGGCAAAAATTTTTAAATGGTGAGCCTAGCTTTGTTTTTGAGAAATTAAAAAATATGTAGTTAAAATATTTGTAAATGGGCGCCATTTTCCAATATGGAGATCAAATTTAAAATTTCTTATGAAATACTGTGTATATTTTGTGTGTTTTAAAACTGTATAGGCCTACATCTCTAACTTTTAAACGGTTAGTCGTATAAAAAAACACTCACACACACAAAGAACCACAAAGTATTAAAATAACTAGTAAAATTCAAAATGATCATATTGGAATATGGCGGTCATTTACAAATATAGTAACTACATTTTTTATTAAAAAAAAAACAAAAACAATTAAGGTTCCCTGTTTAAAGTTTGCTAACAAATTTATAGCTTACAAGATACTAATTGTGGCCCATTTAAAAAAGACACTCTGTATGTTTATGAGTTAAAAACACCCAAACAAATACAAAATGTGTGCACCCTTTACCCACACTTAGAAAATATTTTATTTTTGATTCAAATAAAATCATTAAAATAAAACTTAAAAAAAGAAATCGATAGAATACTTTTAACGTGTGAAAATTAAAAGCTAATTCTCCAGCCTACAAAGTTAAGTAAGAGCCTATGCGTGAATCAACGTATCCTGATACATAAATTGGAAAACGATACCAAACTTTCATGTATTAATCATGCAAAACTGAATTGCTCTACTTCAAGTAGTTTTTGAGTTTGATCACTAACCTATATATCTATAGGCTATATATATATCTAATAGGCTTTGTCCTGTCTGACTGACTGAGATAACTACTTAAGATAAAAACCCGAAAATTAAAAGGTGTATTCTTATAGGGCCATGAACGCACAAAAAGAAAGGATTTTGTAAAATTTTCATTTTAAAGCGTAAAAATAGTGAACATTTTGATAAAACAGTTGTTTGGATCAAAACCTTACTAACATTTGTTACAACCCTAGCAACTGACTTAGCAAATTGAGAATTAGTTAATTATTGTTTATCACAACCAACAGCTTTATTAGGTTAGATTAACTCAACAAAAATCAACGAAACATGCTTACTGTATTATAATTCAATTCAAACATTCTGAATTTCAAACAGAAATAATAGACTTGGTCTCGGACACACAACTAAAATAATTTACATGTATTCAGACAGCCAGACAGCTTTGAAAGATCTGAGTTCGTATGAGTTCAGGTCAAAAGTATTTTGGGTATGCGTCAAGAAGTCCACAATACAACTGGCGATGCTCAATAGGGTCACGCTCTGTTGGGTACGAATAGGTGGAAATGAGTGTGCTGATAAGCTGGCAAATAAGGCAGCAGCTACTTCCTGAACCGTTCTGTGGCATATCAAAAGCAACAGCTATGCAGGCGGTTGACGACTGGGCAATACTATAGCACGGAAGGAGATGGAAGAGCATCCCAGGTTTTATAATAAGCAAACTCTCACATCTTGGCCCATCTAGAAAAATTGTATCCGACATCCTTACGATGAGCAGGTGCAATGGTAAAGAAGGTGGTAGTTTAAATCGCAGGACATGGCCACCTTAGAAAACACACGAGGGAATTTTCTCCGGTGACAGAAAAAGTGGCCTGGAGGAGGAAACCGCACAACACTTGATCTACGAGTGTGAGAGGCTCGTGAGTTTTAAGAACTTTGGAAAACTTAACAAAGGACAGCGTATCTCCAGGAAAACCTTGTCAAAAGGATCCTTAGGTTCACTGAGCTTGAGGGTTGTGGACCTTTACAAGAGTAACTAGGGGTTTAATATCCTTAATGTGGGGCGCAATAAGCCCTTGAGACCGACGTGCATAATCATGCCCACCTAAGAAGAAAAAGAAGGTATCATGTTTAGCAGTCCCCAATTACGGCGGTCGTACTTCAAATAGAAGAAATTCACAAAACCGAGATTCTTTCCAAAAATAGAACTCGTGTAATTGAGTCATAGTCTGAACGTGTATATATAGGAATTTGCAGACGGACGTCTATTTTTAAATTTGTGCGCGTGCCAAGTATTCAACAAAAGATTTAACCGAAATAATATATCGAGCTTGAGCCTATTCTGGAAACTGGAACTCAGAACTTCTCTATAAATGTTTCCCAAGAGAGGGGCTGTAATTTTAAAGTGTATTGACCGCTCTTTAGTTTATGTCATATTTAATATACAATGTCCATTCAAATACCTGTTTTCAGTCGAATTTATTTATTGAGGTCCACTTATAAGCTGTAATTTTTTTAAGAGAACTAATAAAACAATTTTACAAATAAAACAAAACGGATTATGAGTACAGCAGTCATAAGACAGTCGTAATATCTCTGTCTATTTGGTTTTAAAAATATTCTCTTATATTTATCCGTGTAAGTTTAATCGGTTGGCGTGAGAGACATTCCTAAAATATTTATTACTGTATCAGCTGTTAGATAAACTCTGATGTAAAAACACACAAAGCTGCTAATGCAATAACTTCAAAAAGTAAAGATAACAGAAAAAGACACAGAAACTTAATTATGTTTAATGTACGAGTGAAAATAGAAGTTAATAATTCGACGGAGCAGCTGAACCACTAAAGCTGACGTTAGTTGAGTGAATTTCAAAAATTAAATGTATATGTGTTAGAGTTTCAACCAACTATTTGGGAAATTGGTCAACTCACAAAGGCGTCGAATAGTATTCTGCGTGTACGAAATAAATTAGTAGAATATGTTTGCAAATCAGATTCCACGGTTTTTCGAGTTTGAACCTTGATATTATGTTGTTGACGTCTTCGCTTTGCTCGCAGCAGACACGCCGGCCTCGGATCAGAAGCTGGCCCCAAGATAAAATCCCCCACGTGTTTTTTGAACAGGGTATTTTTGTGGCATTTTACGTTCCGACCTATCTTGTGGGAACCAGGCGGCCAATGAGATAATAAACTTCTATATTTATTTTGTACTTAGATAAAACCCAAAAAAATTCATTCTAGTACGAACAAATTCAAAAATATGTTAGGTCCAAATTAGGTACGCAAGTTGGTTTTCAAAGTTGCACAGACGAGACAGTTAGCAAAAAAAAAAAAAATCCAACAACCAAAATAATTAAAACAAATTTTTTTTTACATGAAGAAACTGTTTTTATTTTTCGTACTACAGTGAAACTTGTTTGGGGTTTTATCTATAAAATTAAATACAGGAGATTATTCTGCATATTTTGATTTTTTACAAAACCTTATAGCCCGGTGGCTTTTATCAAAATCGATCAAAACTGAATACACCATATAAAAGTACCATGTTAAGTGTTCAAAACCACGCTGGGGATTTTACCGTGGAAACAGCTTCTGATGCCAGGCGGACAGCAGGGATGCAAACTCGAGAGTGTGTTTGACTGCGAGCGAAGCGAACCAGTCCATAATCAAGGTCTGGTTCAAACTCGCTGCCAACGGAACGAAGCAACACTTGAGCCTGGGCTGCGTGATCGAATTATTTACTATCATTTTCAATATCGCATAAATTTGGGCGCCCATATGATATTTTCTAAGGGGGAGGGGGGTAAACCGGGATATGAGGCTTAAAACGTTCACTGCTAAGGACGCACATGTGTGCTTGACACTGAACACTATGAGAAGCAGCCGACGTACAGTCTCTACGTTTGGACCAACCACGTACAGTCCCTACAGCCCTACACAACCCCCGTATTAGGGATATTTTCAATACACAATGCATTGCATGCTTCGCACTCCAACCCCCATAGTGGGAGTATTTTCAATACACAATGGATTGCGTGCTTCACAGGCCAACCCCCGTACTGGGATTATTTTCAATACACAATGCATTGCGTGCTTCGCACTCCAACCCCCGTACTAGGAGTATTTTTAATACACAATGCATTGCGTGCTTCGCACGCCAACCCGCATATTGGGAGTAGCTCCTTTCCCTGGGAGCTAGGGGAGGGGGCGTGGTAGTAGGACACATAAAATGTGCTACTAGTTAAATCTTACTAAACAGAAAGAAACTACATTAATTCCAACCTTGAATTATTTAAAACGTTTTCAAATTTTAATTCTAAATTTGTAAACATTCCACACGTCCATGACGAATCCTTAAAATACATTTTGACACGTCGAGTCGTTCCCAACTACTGAACAACTTGATTTGATGCCTGACTAGGACACTTTCACCCTCACCCTATCCCGTTCCACAACCCTTAAGCGATTCCATCTATAACCTAATTATTTCCTGGGACAACCCCTCCATATCAATCTCAGAACTGTCGAGCCGATAATAACATCTGTTCGTGAAAAACATCATTCGCACGATGTCAGGTGAATAGCTTTGTAGTGTTTTCAGAGTTCATTGTCTGGTGATGTTTCAAATGCAATAGAGAGAAAAAACATTAACACCTTCAAGGTTTAATAAATTTATTCATGTAATTTTGCCTTGACAATTCATAATAAATACTCAAACAAAACAACGTTTTAGTAAAATATGTAAAAAATGTATGATAAAATAAAATATTTCGTACATATGGGTGTAGTGGCGTCCATCTTGGATTTGTATTCTGAAAAAGCAATGTGAAATTTAAAACTATTTATTCCGTTTATTATCGAATTTACATAGGAATGATTAGCTTTTGTGGTGACGCTTATGGTGTGACCTAAGATCGGGAGCAGTCATTGAGCATCGATCATGGTCCCAGAACACGTTTTGGGATGTCGTTAAACTTATTTTTATGTGTTCGCAATCCAACGGCAGCAAATTACGCCTTATTTGGTCTAAATTTAGTACACATGTTGTTTTTCTAAGTCGCTCTGACGAGTTCGTCAACCGACATTATCCAACAATCAAAATCACGTTTTTTTTTACAGGAAAGAACCTTTTTCACCTAAACCATTGCCGCAAGAGTTTTTCCGCTGCGAGCGGAAAAAAGCAGCGTGTGAGGCTGGGTACAAACAAATTCTACTAATATACTTCGTACAATTTCCCAACTAGTTGGGTTGAAACCCTAAAACATATAAACTTCATTTTCGAAATTCGCTCAACTGACGTCAGTTCAGCTGAGTGCGATGGAATTATTTTTTATCATAAAATTGTTAGCATGGTTTCATTTTTACCACAATCACAATACGCATCTGTTTTGCGTTTTACATTTTTTTAAATCCCTTTAAATTTGTATGCGACTGACATTTTTTAAGTACCAAGATAGATTTTTTCCCCAAAACAGTAAACAACGAATAATTTAAAGTAAATCGCAAGCCGGATCCGCAATTTTATAAAGAATTTTAGGTTTTTTCTGAGTGCGAAATTTAAAAAAATATATATTTATAAAATGTTTTTAAATGAGGCAATGTCAAAGCGCACAGCTGCAAGAAACTCCACTGTTTGCTTACGGTTAAACGGTGAAACCAGGGCTCTGGGTGAAACGCTGAAGTCGCCGGTTGCTTTACAATTTGCTGGAGCAGAGCCTTAAGGATAAAGCAGCATAAAACGTGTATGATTAATGTTTATTTCGGTTTCCAGTGAAGATAGAACAGATTCAGAGAGTACAGCACGTAAGACCAAAATTAAAGTCCAAATATACACGAATCCAAAAACACCACAAAACTTAATTTCTTACGGTAAAAAACATCGTAGCGAGCTCGGGTTTTCATATTTTTCACTCCTTATCACGCCCTTTACAGTGTACCTCCATAGGGGTTGCAATTTAAAATATTTAAATCATTACAACCAATATTTTTTTAAGGGTTTCCACAAAATGTAAATCTAAAGAGTTATTTTGAATGATTACAGTTAGATCGACCAAGTTGTGTAATAACGAAAGACGCCGTACTGTCACCTAAACCTGTATATAAATAAACACTACAATTTTAACACCTGATGATAACTACCAGCGATACAAGCGCAGCAAAAAGGCTAACACTTATGAACAGTTTATTGTGTTTAAAATTGCACCTTTCAATCGTGTTTTATCGAACCGTTTGCCTTACAGACAGTATAAACAAAACGAAGAAAGGTGCGGCGAAGCCTCACAATTTTATTATTCCTAAACCCAACCCAGACAACATCCAGCCGAGACAATACAATATCGAACATATTTCGAAAGAACGCTAAATTTAAACATACTCTTATTGAACGGGTACGTGAACAGAATAAAGCGAAAATTTATTCATTACGATTTGGAATAATTCCGAGACATTGGATTGCTATGAATAATGTATTACTGTGCCGGAGTGCTTGTCTTACAAAAAAAAAACTTCGGCTTCGTATTCATACAAAAGTCGTTGTGAGCGTACACCGTACAATGTTTTATTCAAAGTTATTTTATTGTACGTATTCATACATCAATCAAAACGTTATCCCCTGCAATAATGTAATTCCAGGACAACAATCGTTCGCAACAATGGACATTATTCGGAAATGGAATTGTTTGATTGACAATGTGTTCGCAACAATGTAATTGTGCATTGTTGGAGTTAAGTTTTAAATGAGCGGAACGGAACTTTATGAACTTTAATCAATATTTATTTCCATATTGCTTCGCTTGTCATAAAATACTCGTTTCTGTTTTTCCTCGAGTGATCTATTTTAACAATACATTTTTTACTATTATTATCTTGAACTAAACCTTAAACAAAGAAATAAAGTGTTGACGTTGAAGAATAAAAATTAAAGTTAAGCCTACAAGCATTGGCGGATCCAGGGGGGGGCTGTGGGGGCTGCAGCCCCCCTGTTTGGGTTCTTATATTTTTGTTTTGTTTATTGAGTAGTCTCAGACAACATAATTTGCATCGAATATTTCACCCACTAAATATTAACCAATCTCAATAAAACAAAAGCCATTGGAAAGGAAATATTTTAAACTTTAATTTTTGTATTTACAAATTTCTTCCAAAACGTATAACATTGTAATCATCGTTGTAATATTGTAGTATAAATCAACTGATGCCACGCGAGAAAACACAAGCAAATGACTCAAACTCTTCACTTTTTAAAGGCACATAACCGTTAAACAGACTTGTTTTGAGAAGAAGATAAGGACACCTGTGGGTTCGTCAAGATTTGAACTTTCTACCACGATCTTTTCGATCTTCCAATCATTCGTCACATTTATAGTATCTTAGTTATTAAGTTTTCTGTAAACCCTTGCAATTGGACAGTTTTTAACCAACGAGAACGCTCATTTTGCAATCGATGTATCTGTTACAAATCGATATATTTGTATAATGATTTTACTTTCTCACTATACTATAGTAGTATAGAGAAATTATAGTGATCGCAAAAAAATCTATGTTGAGATTTTTGTGGAAATATTCGTTTTGGAACCCCCTTAGTCCCATTTTTTGCACCAGACATGTCAAGTAGGCCTGTATAGATGCAAAAAAAAACGGTTTTGAAATTTTTTTAAAAACAACTCCCTTTTTAGCAAAACAACACCAAAAAATCTGTTATTATTTTTTTATAAAAAAACGGCTCAACGATTTTGATAAAATTTTGCTTATTTGTAGCCTTTAGTGTACCTTACCATATGCAAAAAACCGCATCTTTCTAAAAATTCTCGTTTAGCTAATAATAATAATAACTGATTTTGGGGGGGTTTTTGGCCATAAAAGGGGTTGTTTTTCAAAAATTTCAAAATATTTTTTCGTGCATTTATACAGCCCTAATTGACGTGTTTAGTGCAAATTTGTTCGAAATCGATCGAATAGTTTTCTCTCTAGATAATTCCCCACCTACAATTATGAAGTCGCAGTGAATCTGTTTGTGAGAAAGTATGTGCCAGTTCCTGGTACCGTTTATTTTATATCTATTTGAATTACATGTTCTATACTTTCGTTTGATATAAGGAAAACCTGGTTTAGTGTTCCGAGGCTATTCGGGTATTTCCGTGAAATATGTACATTTTCAACGCCCTAGGCCCGTTAAGCCGTCACCTTTTCCCGTCTGGCTGGAACTGTATACTTTACGTTTGTCAGATTTTTGTTTAGTTGTTCTAATAAGGCTATTTAAAATTTTTAAGTATACAGTTTTACAGTTTAATATTATGATTTATTCTCTACAATTTGTTACAATGAAATTCCATTTTTGGGAAAAGCATATAACCCTTAATTTCTATTCAAAATGGGTGCTCGTGAAATAGTCTTAAAAGACATTTTCAAGCACTGTATTCCAACAAATTATTTTATACCCCCCCCCCCCCGGATAGGAGACAGCCCCCTCCTTGAAAATCGGCTGGATCCGCCAATGCCTACAAGCAAATCCAAATAGTTTTAAAATTCATAAATTATTTTGCTCTCTTAATTTAAATCCTGACTAAAGTTTTAAAACAAATGTATTTGAAATTTCTACCAACATAAAGTTTTCACAAAGTAAAGCAGTTGCTAAGTAACAATCTCCCTCCACACGCTCAATTTCGAAAATATGTGTTTACAAAATGGTAATAGTAAAAAGGTTACCAAGCTATCGGACAAACGTTTAAAATTAGATTTCTTTCCGTCTGCCTACAACAGTCTACATTTATTTAATAAAATAATATTTTTTACATAAAATTCTTAGTTTAATTCTAAAACTGGAGTGCACAATTTGAAGTATTGTAAACCACTAACAAAAATAGAACGTAGGTTTCCTTATACGTTCATTTTGATTTGTTTTTTGAAAAATTAAATTCTATAAATCAACTAAATTATTGTTTCACTTACATGATTACAATAAGTATGTTCCACAAATAGTAACTGAATTATTTGTGAATTTATATCATTGCACAAAAAAAGCTTTACAATAACGTTTTCTGTTATATAATTATTATTTCAAAATTAAACGATTATAAATGACAATATACTTAAAGATCAACTTTTGAAATTAATTCAGAAATGTATCTTGTGATAATCTATACAAATAAATAAATTTGAAGTGGCTGTCTGTGATTTCGAAATAGCCTATAAGCTTTTTTCTACGCTCATATGTTTATTCACTCATTACCAAAATCTAAACACACATATAAAAATTGTTGTCTGTTTCTCATGCCTAATCTCCAGAATGTGTGAACCGATTTTGACGAAACTTTCATTAACATGTAAAGACTTTTCATACAATATTTTAGGCTACTTATTTCCCCTAAAATTACTGTTAAATAATAGAAGAAAAATATAAAAAATTAGGAATTTTTGGACAAATGTTAGGGATATTGCAATTCTATTTCGATGTCTGACTTACATTATGTACAGATCACAGCTACCCCCACCATTTAACTTTTATCCCCAACAGTGCTTCTGTCCTAATCAATCATCATTTCCGTAAAAAAATCATAATATACAATAATGTGTTTGCAATGGCATCATCATGGATCGCCATCGGGTTTGGCGAGCAGGGGATAGCCCCCAGTATGAAATTATTGGTAACAAAATTTTACATTGATTTAATGGCGGATTAGATCAGTCAATACATGAATGGATTTACCATCCCGCTCTTACCCATTCAAAACACAAAATGCATATTGTGCAATAATATTTCAAACCTTTAGTTATGCTAATATTTCTCTACAATAAAACCAAGGGGATTAATTAGAGAGAGTTTTTTCATACTAGACTACAAGCATCTGGTCCCATGCAACGCCCCACAAAGAAGCGAGAGCGGAATGAAGTAGCGTAGAGGGGAGGAGAAAATTAAGATAACGGATGTGTTTCTTGACAGGGCCTACCCGAGTAAATCAACCCCGCTCACACCCTCCTCCGAGCTTCTGCATTCATGAGTCTCCTGGTTTTGTAGGAAATGCGTGAGTTAGACAGCCTTCGTGAAGCCTTTTAATTATTTCAATTCCAAAACGAATAGTTGATATTAAGATTCTGTGAGCGGAAAATTTAGCACTAGTAATAATGAGCTCTCTTTATGCTTACAGCTGATGCTTTTACTAAGTAAAACAGAACAGTGCTGGGGGTTTGATAGAATAAATCGTGTACACAGAATCTCACAACTAATACGTTTATTACTAAACGCGTTTCAACGACAAAGTCGACATCTTCAGTGATGCACGAGCTACAATAACTCTTAACTAGTAATAGTTAACTCTTATAATTAGTTTTAATCAAGTGTATCTTCTCACAAGTCAAGCTCAGTATTTATTTATAAACCTGCTGGAACGCATGTTTTAATCCCTCTGTGTCTAAGAAATATTGTCACAATTTTCACCCAGCTATCCATAAGGTGAAAATAAGAAAACAGTTCCAATAAACATATGTCAGGAAATGTTTAGTATTTCGAAGTATCAGTCATTTTTTACTTTTTACTAAACACTTAATATATTTGGAAATAGAAAAGAGATTGAAATAAAATTTGGCATACATATTTATTACATAACCTTTTACCATTGTACAAAAAACCAGAAAGTTCTTCTGTACACTTTAAAAATGGCGTCCATTTTATAATTTCGGATGTAAAATATCTTTAAAACCGCAAAATTTACACAAAATGTTTAGGAAACAAAAACACAGTTTGTGTTATGAGAGATTTGATGACAGTCGCATACTGTGATATAAATAAATTTAACAAGTCTCTCAAATGTTTTATCAAGTGTCGTTTCGTGTTTTTATTTATTATGTTTTTATTTATGTATGTGTTGAATATCAAATCAATCTCTGTTAATAAGTGTAATTGTGAGAAGTGTTTTTTGCATTCGTTCTGATGATGCCTGAAAATGAAAAGGTGAAACAGCTGTAAACGAGAGAAAAAACTTCTAAAAGATTGCTAGGGCAAGTACGTAAATAATAATATTATATATAATAGCAATCGGATATGGCTACGAATACGATAATGGAAAACGTTAGTATTTTGATTACAACAAAAAGGTTTTTCTATTTTTCAAGTAGCTCAAACGATAACCGAGTTTATTGGCTAAAAACATAATTTCTTATTAGTTGTGAAATTCTTATGTATGAGATTTTGAATGAGCGTTGCTTCCATTTCTTGAAAACGAGCCTGGATACACCCTAGTAGAGGGGAGTCCGGAAAATTTTTAAACAAAATTACCTGTCAGATCAACATTTCACAGCGCTCGTTTTAAAATATCATACACGATTTGTGGTAGATTTTACTGACACAAACACTAAACAGTTTGTTGTTTATGTTATAGAGTAGCAACATCTTGTATAGAATAAGTTTGTAAGTAAAGAAAAGGAGTATGATAGTTAAATATTTGTACACAAGATTGAAAATCAGTCTTTAAAATGTTATATTACTTTAATTTTGTTGGCCAGGATTTATAGTGTAAGTTAGAAAGTGTAAATAATGTTTAAGTTAATCTATACTAACATTATAAAGAGGTATTTTTTTTTTTATCCAGGGGGTAATCTCTGGACCTACTGAACCACCGATTGAAAAAATAGTTTTACTAATAAAAAGCTACACTTTCACTGAGTAACATAGGCAATATTTCATTTTGATAAAAACATTTGTTATTTCATTATTTGTAAATTTAGTCGGAATAAATTCTTAGGTTAGGTCTAGACTCATAAATTACCATAGCAACCAACTGAATAAATTAATAGATAAAACAGCTGTTTGCTCTAATATTTCCTTTAACACCTGATTTCACACTTTGAAGCAACTATTTGTATTTCTAACTTTTAGGCTAGGTTTTTATTAAATTATAGACCTGAGCCTTGCTGGTTCTTTTAACCTTTATTATAACTGCTGTTATAAAATATACAAAATAATTTATTTAAAAATTAACATCTTAGCTTTGGGGTTATTATTAACCCTACACCTTTATTATAAAGAAAACATAACATGATTTTGTGTATAGAAGGTTCCGACGAGGTTGGCGTACGGAGCACGCATTGGTTTTCCCTAGTTACTAATAATCCTACAATGTTAACTACTGTGAGTACATATTTTAGAGAAGACGATGTTTAAAATGAATATAAACGAATGTCCTTTGCATAATTAAACGTGTTTATTTACAAACAATAAATGCATTGGGAGTAGCAGATAGATTACAGGATAAAATCTAACTTCCTGGGTTTCTAGTGAAATCCTGTACGACGTCCAAAAACTAAAGTAACAAAACAAGGCTGATATTTTATTTTATTCAGTACTTCAAAACATGTAGATTTAAAGTTATGTTTACAGTGTTAAACACTTGCGTGCCATTCCTTTTTATTTGTTTATCCCCTTTGGGGGAGGGGGGTGGTTGATCCCCTCGATTCTCCCTCGCATTTACGCCACTGGCAAAGGTTCACATAATAAATTTGTTTTTAAAATTGGAACATAATATCCATAGTTAAAATTTAAATTGGTAAGTAAAGTTATGTGAAAATCTGTACTTTCTGCGTCTATGAATTTCTTCAATCTAAAGGAAACTGCCTCAAATGGGCGGGGAAAATACTGAAATAGTTTATTAATAATTTTAAAAATGTTTATGCCTATTAATGGTTACACGAATTTTCAATGCATTTAAATTACATAGAACAGCTGATTTAACATGTTTAGTGTACAATGATCAGCTGCACACCTCCAATATTCCCATTAACAGATGACTTCTTTTTTACAACGTTTTATTAAATACAGTACTTGCTTTGGCTGTACAAATTTTGTAATCCATTTTAAACTGACTTCCTTAAGGTCTAGAGAGTGAAAATTTTTAACTTAGCTCAGAATTGTATGACAATGCAATAATAGTGGGTCACACACACACAACTTAGATGTAAACTATTCTCTAAAGGACAAGTATACGTCGCATTGAGTTGTGTCAGATCATTAGATGGATTATGAATAGTTGAGATTGATTGCTCAAACTAAGTAGCAAGACACCGAGCAATGAAGAAGCACTAAACGAGATAGGAAGAATGCGACAACTAAAATCCACATATAGGTGATTAATAAAAAAAAATATGAATGATCTGTTGTAACATAATTAATTTGTTGTCATATTTAAATAAATAAATATGTAGCCTAGTTGTAAAAATAAAAATTATTTTGTTTGATACTTTTTGATTTTTGGAAAATAAAAATTATGAATAAAGTAATATAATATTTAAATATAAATTAGTAGACCGGGCAATGCTATACTATTTCTTGATTTAATTTTAAGGGCGGTTATCCCATTTCATACTTTTGATTTAGTAATAGAATGGCAAAAGTTTTTTGTTATAAATTAGGAATAATATTAAATAATTGTATATTTATTTTTATAGTATAGGGGTAGCTACCCTATTTAAATCTTTTAGTATGTAGAGACGATATTCTCCAAAGAAAGCCTGGTACTAACATGTGTAAATTGTGGAATTTTAGTAAAATGATTTGAGCTGTTTTTCAGAGGTAGGATAGAAAAGTCAGTGAATTGTTATTTTATTTTAAAGGTAGTTATTTCATTAAATCCCTTTGACTTCAGTAATCAAATAGCGAGTAGTTTTGTTATATCCGTTAAAAATAATATTATATAATTTTATCTTTATAGCTTGTAGGAAGTTAGATTCATTTATATTTATTGTATAGGGGTAGCAACACCATTTCAACCCCTTCCAGTTGTGAATCTAAACCATCCAGTGACCCACTCACACACAAAAAATTTCATCAAAATTGGTCTAGTCGTTTAGGAGTTGAGCGACAGACACTTTAATTTTAAGGGCGATTATCCCATTTCATTCCTTTAGCTTGAGTAATCGAATTGCAAATATTTGTTTTATATCAATTAATTAATAATAAATTTTACTTGCAATTGGTGTTTGGTAAATTTTAAAATAAATAAAAATGCTTGCAAAATTCAAAACAAACATACGACAGTAAGTATTTTAGGTAGAACTCTAGTAGCGAAATCTCAAATGATAGTTCAAATTAATTGCATTGCAATATAATTACAGGCGAATATTTGTATTCATAAATTATCTACTGTATTGCGTTCGCCCCATGTTTTTTGTTTTGAATTTTGCAAAGCATTTTGATTTTCTTTTAAAATTCACAACACAAATTTTAAAGAATATCAGTGTATGAAATTATGAATATTTTTAAAAGGAGAAATTATTTTGTACTTTTTAAGTGCGTTTGAAACACATAAACATTTTTTTTATATTTAAATATTTGTTGAAAGGTTTTGTTTCCTAGTTTTTTGGTTAGGTTTCGTTTTATGATCAGGTCGGCATTATAGTTTATCCTAACCACTATTGTTAATTCTTAACGATTTGACCTAAACATATTTTTAGTATAATTTCCCCCCACGGTTTAGGTTGCATCTGTGGATAATCTTGTATTATAAAATTAAAACATACATGTATAGACATAGCAAGGCGGTTCGCATGCGAAGCACGCAGTTCGATCTAGTATTATTTAAAACTAACAAAAATTAGAAAAAAAGTCTTACTCTCTTCTAAAATTAAATATTCACACTAAACCATCATTTCAATTATAAAACGTGTCTGTGCTTCGTTTCTGCAACATTTCATCACATTTTGCTATACAAACCTCGTCACTGTTTCACAATCGAAACAGTAATAATTTGCAAGAACAGTAAGTACGTTTTTTCCTCGTAGAAAGCAAAGTAAAACAGGAAAAACAAACACTATTTCGTTCCGGTTTTCGTAAATAAATAAATCTTTTATTTTACAAATTTTCTTCTTTAATTTTACAACCAATTAGAATTATTACATCCAATTATATTTATAAATTGTATTAAAAAAAAACATATTTTTAATTTTAAAAAAACAACACAAAATTCCTCTTAAACTTAGGAACAGTTCCTAATATTTAGCCTATGTTGTACTAACGGCCATTATATATAAATATTGTTTTATAATTTGTGTCTATATTTTATTTATATTACAAAATGTTAAATTCAGTGTACGCCGACTTCCAAATTTGACCTTCGGAAGAATAGAAATAGCAGTTTCTTTTTCTAGGGGCACATTTTTCTACCACTCGAAAATCCATTTATATTATTTTCTCAAAGGTGTTTTTTTTTTGTCGCTAAGCGATATCTCCCTTAATTCTTCACTAAAATGTATTATTCAAGGATCATTATTCAAAGTTTATTTTCCCCAAAGTTGACATAAAGTAGACTTAAAATTCATGTTTTCTTTACAAAATTTTATTAAAGAACTTTTATATTGTACTTCATATAGTTCCTAATAAAAGGCACCATCTATTAACAATCTGTTTAACTAACATGACAGCTGTTAGTTTGATTGTTTATTCCATATGCAAGTGTTATAACCTAATGTAAATAAATAAACATAATTAACAGAACTAAATCAGGTAATTACTCGCAAGGGTTTGCTAGTGTAACTGATTTTGCGTACTTATTTACAAATTTTAAAATAAAAATACCTACATAGAGACAATGAATATTACACCACCATAATTGGCAAAAACACACCTTGCCGACAATTATGTAAGTAGAGATTTAAGCATAAAACATTTTTGATTATATTAAGTTTATAATGACAATGTTTATTTGAATACTAAAACTATGCGTATAAAAATTTTTTATAACGTTCAAAAAAGTAGAAATTAAAAAAATTTAAGTCAGATTTACTGCATTTTTTCTAAGTAAGCTAATTTTCACAATTTTATGTTTATTCGGTAAAATGCAGCAACAGAATTTATTTATTCTAACTAATTAGAAAATTTAACTGGAACTTATTTTAAGAAAAATTCTGTAATTTTATGGTGGTTCTGGATCTAAATGGCCTACAGCTGACACAAGTCATAAATTTAACAAAAAGTCTTGGCATTTTTTGTATTTGCATTTATGTTAGTAACCGAGTGATTTTTAATTTATTATATTTGTAAAGTTATGTTTTACTTAGTTATAATTATTTGAACTTGTGCTTTTATTGTTAGTATTTTTCTCTGCCTGTTTGCTTGTCTTGTTTGACCACTTGCCTCAGCAAGCCGCACATGTCAATTTAAATATTTGTGTAAAAGGTAGACCAAACTATTTTTCTTTTTTAAGTTTTTGTAGTGATTTTTTGGTTTATAATCTGTTAAATGCACTAACCATCGGTTACAGGAAAAGATGGTTAGGTGTTTCCTAGACAAATAGATATGTTTAATCGTAGGCCTACATAAAAAGGAATTAATGCAAAATTATTATAATTATTAAAAACAAATTGTAGTAAAAAAAAGAAAAACAGTTTTAAGGTACAGGTAACTATTTAGAAAAATAGCACTATTTAGCTTCAGTAGACCCATGGTTAGTGCGGTTTACTTGCAATTAATAATTCACTTCTTTTTGGTCAAATATATGAACTTTGCCGTGTTCTACAGCTTGCAAATTAAGAACAAATGGATACATTGTACAGTACTTCAATTTGTTATACTAATAATAATTGTAGAATGCATCTGACTTGAGTATTTACAGATATTTTGTTAGTGAGGGGACGATTCACAGAAGACCGCAAAAACAAAAACAGTAGACTATATAAGGAAATATAATGAAAAAGTCATGTTAATTGTTTACGAATGTACTTTGTTTGTTTTTGGAGTTTCAATTTATTCAGTATTTGTTGCCGTATAAATTTAACAGTTCACTTAAAATTTTTGAATTTTCAATATATTTTGTTAAAATTTGTTTTGTAAAATTGTGATAAAAATTTCGAAAACCCAAAAGGTGCTACTGTATTTGTTTGTCTTCTTAAAAGGATTTGAAGGAAAATGTAATATATTTTTCACCCGTGTTAATTTTGTTTATCTGTCATTAAGTGATAAAAGAAGTAAAAGTAAATGCAATTTTGAATAATACATAATGTTCTCTAAATTCGTGTTTAAAACTTTACCAAGAAATTTTGGAGTTTCTAAAAGATTACCTACCATGTCGGTTTAGGAAATTTCTAATATTTTTTACAATTGAGATTCAATTAATAGATTTAAAACATCAGTAAAATTGCATACATGTGGTTGTAAATCGATAGGACCTTTACGATTCACTTAAATTCAAAATATATTTTTTTACTCATTTTCCCTAATCCAATATAGTTACGGTTCACAAACACAATGTAGTAGAAAAATGTAACCACTAGGTAAAAAAGAAAACTGCTTTTTCAAATCTTCAAATAATAAACACATTAAATTAAATTACGCCTCGGGTCATGAATTACTGAACAACCTGTATATCGCGTTGCTAGGTTACAAAACTTGTTTGCGTGTTTTAAAGTATGACTAGTTTTGATTCGTAAACATTAAAAATTTAAGTAAAATAAAAACAACTATATACCTAACCTGTTTTATATACATACAATAATCAAATATTGACATCGTGCAGCGCACAATATATTATATTTTATCACAGAAAATATATTACTAACCCTTATCGACTGAAATAAAAAACACAGCGTATAAATATATATTTTCTTTAAAGTATACGAAACTTCCTAACTTTAATACGTGAAATTAACAGAATTTTAACGGTCAGAGTTTTTATTTTACACATGTAAGAAATTTTAAATAAAAAAAACTGAAATATGAGTAATAAATCTCTCTTGAGCTTTATTAAAATATCTTTGGATTTTTATCAGTCATATCCATTATGTAATTCTTATATATATATACTTATAACTTATAATGAACAGGGAACAAAATAACTATAATCCTTTGGTTACGCACTTTTTACAAGTTTATATACATATATATTTCTTAGGAAATGTCCAAATAGTTACTCTTGTAATGAAAACGCTAATATTGTTGGATGAATCGATTCATCAAGAACTGAATCGATTCATCAAGAACTACCTATCAGGAAATATTGAAAAGAAAAATTATTTTTTTTGTTTTTTTGTAAATTACTAACCGAAATAACACTAACGCAATTTCGACTTTGAAATAGTTTTAAAATAAACAATAATTTTGTGTAATTATGTATATGAAAAGTATAAACAAAAGTTATAAATCTACTAAAAATTTAATTGTTTGAAAAATAAACAAAATATGAAATATGTTTTCATTACAAAAATAATCACTGCACGAGACAATATATATGTATTAGGAATCACCCAAACATTACCCTACCGCACAACTTAAGTAAAAATATATCACTTGGTGTATTTGTTAGACTTACACTTACACATCCGTCCCGCAGCCCTCTTGGTATCCTTCGTCGGGGGAGTTCCTCGAGAGTACGCGCTTAAGGGCCGTCACAGGAGGCAAAACAGGAACTCCGCGCTGCCAAACACGAAGTGTCTTTGCACTAGGATGAGGCGGATTCGTGGGCGAAACTCCAGGACTCGATGGGATGATGGGAAGACCGTAGTCGGCGGGGTAACCTTCCAACGCTCTACAAGAGTACTCGTCTTCTGTGGACATACCGTCGATGATGGGCGTCTTATCGTTGGAGTCGAGGCCGTAACCGGCGCTGGTTGTCCTGTGCAGAAACTCGTTCGATTTTTTATCCCAGATTCCCGAAGGATACAAGGATTCGCTGCGGTTGTATTCGCCGCTGTTTGGCCTCTGTTGGATCGTTTCGTCTTCCGCGTCTGGACGATGTGTGTCGTTTATTAAATCTGGATTCGACACTGTGTTGCCGTCGTAGTGGGACATGTCCACTCTCGGAGGCTTCTGTATCGGGTTCAAATTCAACTCCAGAGGAACTAGTTTCCTCTCGGTGAAAGAAGAAGTTTCGACGGTCATCGGCGATGACGCGAGTTTGTTGGTCGTGTTCGAGGTGAGTGCGTTCCCATTAGCGACTATCTCCAGCTGTCCGGGTGTTTTGGTTTCGGCAAACGGCATCCTCCTCAGCCGGACTAACAGAACTAATATAATGAACAGTATGAACAGAATTAGAATTACCAACGCGGCGCTGAGTCCGGCGATCTGACCGCTTCCCAGTGTGGCCATTCCTATGCGGTGCGATACGTGTAACGTGTAGTTAGCCTCGACATTGCCCGCGCGGTTCTCCGCCAAACAATTGAACTCCCCCGAGTCCGTTTCCTGCACGTTCGTAATGATCAGCGTGCTTCGTTTTTCGAAATTCCCTGTCTCGACAATATGCACTTTCTGATACGGACTGAACGCCGAGTTGTTGACGAGTTGACGGCCGTTCCAGTACCACGTGATGTGCGCTGACGGTACCGACTCGATCCTGCAGAGTATTGTCGCATTCTCTCCCGTCGTCGCTTCTACATAACGACTGTCCAATCGTATTTCCGGTCTACAAGCGAAGTCGTCGATCTGCAGTTCGGCAAAGGTTCTTCCCAGCACTCTATCGGGTCCTCCGCTGCAGGTGGGCGATATTGGATAAGGAATGTTGTTATCAGTAAGCCATAATTTCGCGGAACGCAGATGGCAATCGCACACCCAAGGGTTGTCGTGCAACTCCACGCCGTGGAGTTTACTCAAGGTTTCCACAGTTTTCGGTCTCAGTTCGTACAGTTTATTTCCGTTCAATTTCAAAGATTGTAAAAGACTGACGCCATCGAAAGCTTTCGGCGAGATCGACTGGATCGCACAACGCGACAGATCCAACTTCACCAAACCGGGAACAGTCCTGAACGCGTTTCCTTCGATCTTTTGTATCGGATTCCTCGCGAGCACCAACTCTCTCAACAGACTGACGTCTTCGAAAGTGTCCGACGGTATCGAAGTCAACAGATTGTCCGACAGATCCAGCTCGACAAGATTGGTGAGTCCCAGGAACGCTCTGTTGTCGATCTGTCCCAGACTGCACGATCTCAGGTAGACTTTCTGTAAGTTCATCAAGTCGGCCCGGACGAAAGTTTCTTGGGCTAGTATTTGGAGGTTGTTGCGCGACATGTCCAGCACTTGTGTTTCCGAATCGATGTTCTTCGGGACCGAGATGAGACCTTTGTCCGTGCACTCGACGCTACGTTTACCGCCTTTCCATTTGCAAGCGCACACTGACGGGCATGACCCTGTCCCGCTGGCAACGCCGACGAATATCGCAAACAGAACGGGTAAAATCATTTTGTTTTTAAAACACAGATCTTGGAAAATCACTTGAAAGAAATCAAAATAAGGTAATTATGAAGGGGTGGCGTGTTTACCAGCAATGCAGTAGAGCTAGCGGCCACGCACATCCATCGACCCGCGGTAATCAGGTACTTCTAGCGGTATTGTTCGATAAACAGTGAAAGAAAAATGTGTAGATCTTTATCGTCCAACATAAATTTTTTAAATTGTATTCTTTAATATATTTAGTTTTTTTCAAAATAAAAAAAAATTACCGTAAATTGTAAACTATTTTGTTTAATTTAAAAAAATAATCTTTAAAAAAATGTTCTGAAGTTTTTTCATGTCTCTAAACATAAAATACGCCGGGAAATAGTGCGTTAGTTATTTTACGATAAAAAGAAACACAGAATCCAAGTTTTTTTAAAGGGAAGGAACAGAAGAAATAGACCGGGGCACTACACTATCATTATTCCAAAATCCAGCTGATTGCAAGTGCACACATCACTTTGGAAACAAATAAAATTGTTTCGAACTTTTCACCCCGACATATCCACTACCGAACACATTCGAAACACCAATACCGGCGTTACAACTGGTAAAACGAACACATACACTCATCTGCACACGTTACACTTCATAACACAGATACACCGATAGTTTCCAACGAGAAAAACCACTTAAAAACTCTAATTAACTTTTCGGTTTAGTTTCAAGTAACACAGATCCGACCGGCTCGGCGTTTACTAACTAACTGAGTTTCTCTAGTAAGGTTGCGAGCGTTCCGAGCGGCGTCAACGTGAACTAAACACCCCTCGTAGGTTCCCCTCCACCCAATTTTTCACACTAAAGTGAGCTACATTCGATCGATGCCCAAGTGGTCTGTGCTTATGATAAATGTTGTGTTATAGAAAGCGATTGTTACTCGACTGCGACCATAAATTATTTGTCATCATTAGACCCTTACTTCTATCTTGATTATAATTAGTGACGGTTAAGACTAACGGCGTCGGTTTCTAACTGGGCGTAATTAATTGTCAAATTTAACAGCATTTCTCTTCAATCGCGTATTGTGATTGGTGTAAATGTTGTGTAATATTTATTAGTTAAGTAGTAATTGATTCGATTCTAATTAATACATTATAATGTTGTAATTAATACAGATTGACTCGCAACCATACTACCTAACTTTACCGTGTTATTCAGCAGGTCAAAACTAGCAAATAATACAATATAACGCGTGTACTGTCTTGCTTAGTTTAGAATTTGTATGTCTGTAGCTATGCGTTGAAAAATATCTCATGAACGTGTAAGATACATTCACGAAACTCGACGTGAAAGTTTATCACATTGGTTGACACAAAAATGTAAAATTTAATTTCGCTCCAGTAAATCCGTTTCAAGATGGCGACAGTTCAAACTCAATTCTAGACAAATCCCAAAGGTGCATCACTTTTTATCAAAACTGGACATTTTTTGTCCCTTAATTTGTTCGTATGCCTAAAGTCTTTAATTTTTTTAAACTATTACTTAGCTGATTTCCATAGGAAAGATGAGCTATTTGCAGTGTATTACATGACAGTTCCCCACAGTGACACTTCCACACACTGCCCAAAATACTGACACTCCCCCACAGCCCTTGGACGCGGCTACCTGTTTATTGACTCAGAAATAATCTCGACTGACAGTTCCTTACATATCCCCCCCTCCCATCCCCTAAGGCTATAGGCTGCGATAATAGTTACAGCCGCACCAGTGACAATGCACCTTAACATAATACTCCTTTGGAGTGAAGAAAAGTGGTCGGTCTATGTACTTCATTTCTAACACCTAACCTAACCTCCCCATAGTAGCCTTTGAAGTATAAGTATAGCGTAAGAGTAGCCTTGTGGGTGGGGGGGGGGAGATGTGTTTGGAAATGTCAGTCGAGATTATTTCTGAGTCATTAAACAGGTAGCCACGTCCAAGGGCTATGGGGAAGTGTCAGTATTTTTTGCAGTGTGTGGAAGTGTCAGTGTGGGGAACTGTCCGGACACCATTTCAGTGACCCTTAAGGTGAGACTTCAGGTCAGGAGCGGTCGATGAACACAGATCATGGTCTCCAAAACAAGTTTTGAGGTATCATTAAATATATATATATATATATATATTTGTTCATACTATAACCTCCTCATTCTAAGACCAATTTGGTCCAAATTTGGTCGTCGATTTTCTAAGTCGTTAAATCCAAATACTGGAAGTAATTTTTGTTGAGCTTTTTGACTAGAATGACAACTTTTTGAGGTTTTATCTAAACAAATAAATGCAGGAGATTATGCTGCACATTTGGTTTTTTACACGACCTTATAGCTCGTCTGGTTCCTCCAAAATCGACCAAAACGTAAAATACCATAAACGTACCGGGTTCAAATAAAATTTTGGGATTTTACTGTGGGTGCATTTTCTCGTTGCGAGGGAAGCGAATCAGTTCATAATCCGAAACCCCAAGATCTATGTGCAACGGCGTTTTCTGTGGCAAACGAAGCAACGCGAGAGGCTCGAGGCTGCTAGAGGTTCAGGTGCAAACAAATTATATTAATATATTTCGTACACGTAGGTATCTATTCAACACCTTCGTGAGAGGACCGATTTACCAAATAGATTTTTGAAAACGTAAACAAATAAACTTAATTTTGGAAATTCTGGTCAACTGTTTGGTATAATTATTTCTGATTTAGCTCGTTTTTCCGACTGAACCTAAATCTAATCTACCATTATCTCTGCGTAATTTCTTCGCACTAATTAACACGCAAGTAGTTTAAGAAGCAAAGGCTTTAACCGGGAATGGTCAGGCAGAGTAGGCCTACGTGGTTATATAAGTAAGGTTATGTATTCATATTTACATGTTTCTTTACGACACATCATAAACTCTAGCACACTTGCATATGCTTCGCCACCAAGTTTTAGTACATGGGCTGTTTTATGTACCTCGTGTATGCGAATTTTAAGTTCAGTCTAAACCGGGTTCGTTGAAAAAATAAACCACAGATGTGCTATTTTAGAGCCTTACTCGACCTATGAATTTCTCTACAAACTACCTAACCCACAAAGTATTTAGAGCACCTTATATTAATCTATCCTCAGATTCTGTGGGTATAAATAGTAGGGTTTAGACACATTTATGTTTGCTACACAATACGCATGTATTACTGTTATTCCCTGTGTGTGTTTTTTGTTCAAGTGCTGTAAATAGTATTGCGTTTATTCCGCTCGGGAACGCCAGGGACTTCGATTTTTTATTAAAGACTCGGTTATTGTTCGACCAATAGGTGTTATTGTAAGTTATGCCCATGATGTATTAAAGCATTGTTTTAATAATATAATGTTTTTAAAACTTTCATGACTGCTAGCCCTACGTAACCATTAGCGGGAACCTCTCGTTTATTTATCATTTTTGTTATTATTAATACTATTACAAAATGCTAAGTGTGTAATCAGTTACTCATTTATTCAGATAATCAATTATTCAGTAACCCTCTTATTAGTTACTCAGTTTCTTAGTTACTGTGTTAAGGAGTTTCTTCGTTAATTATTTACTCAATTACTCACTTTATTAGTCAATTAATTAATCTGTTAATCTGTCACACATTTATTCAGTAAATTAATTATTCTGGTTATCAATCACACATTTATTCAGTAAATTAATTATTACGTTGATCAGTCACTCATGTATTTATTAAATTAATTACTCGGTTGTCACGTCACTCATTTATTCAGTCGATTAACTACCTTGTTAATCAGTCACTCAGTTAATCAGTCACTAATTTATTCAGTCAATTAGTTACTCAGTAATTCAGTCTATTCATAATTTAGTTAATTAAATTCTCTGTTAATCATTCACTCATTTATTCGGTCAAATAAATACTCATTTAATAAGCAACTAATTTATTCGGTTAGTTAATTACTCAGTTAATGAGCTCACTATTCACTTAATTAATAACTCTGTTAACTCTGAATAACTTATTTATTCAGTTAATTAATTATTAAGTTATTCAGACATTCATTAATTCGGATAATTAATTACTCAGTTGATGAGCCACTTGTTTATTCAGTCAATTAATTACTCTGTGAATTAGTCACTAATTTATTCAGTCAATTAGTTACTCAGTAATTCAGTCTACTTATAATTTAGTCAATTCAATTCTCTATTTATCAGGCACTCATTTATTTGGTCAAACAAATACTCATTTAATAAACCACTCATTTATTTGGTTAATTTATTACTCAGTTATTGAGCTCACTATTCACTTAATTAATAACTCTGTTAACTCTGAATAACTTATTTATTCAGTTAATTAATTATTAAGTTATTCATTAATTCGGATAATTATTTACTCAGTTGATGAGCCACTCTCTTATTCAGTCAATTAATTACTCTGTGCATTAGTCACTAATTTATTCAGTTAATTAATTACTCTGTTAATCAGTCACTCATTTATTCAGAAAATTCATTTCTCAGTTAATAAACCACTCATTTATGCATTTAGTTAATTACTCATTTAATGAGCCACTCATCTATTCAGTTAATAACTCTGTTACTCAGTCACTTATTTATTCAGTTAATTAATTACTCAGTTACTCAGATATTCAATTACTTAGTTAATCAGTCACTAAGTTTATCATTTAATCTGTTACTCAGTTATTTAATTAGTTAATCACTCAGTTGATCAGTTAATCAAGTGTTCAATTACCTAGATATTCAATTAATCTGTTAATCAGTCACTCATTTATTCAGCTAATTACTTACTCAGTTTCTCCGATACTCAGTTATTTTGTTAGTTAGATACTTAGTTATTCAGTCACTCAGTTTTCGGTTAATTAATTACTTAGTTAATTAATAATTTTGTGTTCATTTTCGAAAATTTACTACAAATAATTTAAAGAACGTTATTCAGTCGATTTATGACCATTTAGACTTTGTTTTGGTATTTTATCCTCTCACAGCGATCATACAAACATATATTCATTACGTTTTGAATGGCGTATCCAATACATTGGATATCCTACAGCTTAGCCGCAGTCCGATCCCCCGCGCTTCAGTTCCGGTTGCATTTTAAACAACCTCAACCCCAGCAAATATCAATTTACAATTTCACCCCGTATAAGTCTTCCGAACTCACCCACCCTATCCTATTGCAAGTTCAACGTGCTGACCTCTAACTTACACCCTGAACGCGTGTACCAGTTTATCTATGCAAACCATTCTAATCAGACGAAAGTTAGAAATATCAAACTATGATAAACAATTGTTTTGCAAATGTTCTGTTCTGATTTCTCTTGTTTTAAACGTTTGTCTTTTTGAAAATTGTAAACCCATCTTAAAAGTGCTTAAAACAAAAATGCAGTTTGACTGAAAATTACGCGTTTTCGGACCAACGATTGTGTAGTGTGTTTTCAATATGTTTATAATTTGAAAAAACGGAACTCTTCTACGAGTAGTCGTTTCTTCAGTTTGTTGGTTAGTGTCTCTCTGGCACAGTCGAATACTTCCGATAAGGTTAAAGGCATCAAAATCAAATTAGGCACTGTTGTACAGAACCATCCTACCCAATAATCAGTACGTGACCAAAAATGCAATATATTTTGGAAGTTGCAATTTTATACGGTACAAAATAAATGTGCCTATGATGCTTTTGCATATAATATATTATTCATGCCAAAATATAATTATACAATTATCACTTTATAATAAAATTACACTAAAATTATAACCATATATCAATGAATTTTGAATAATCATTGTATCGTATAGTTATTGTATTGTATAATCATTGTCATGTGTATTCATTTCACTGTATAATCATTGTATTGTATGATTACTGCATTGCATAATCATTGTATTGTATAATCATTGTAGGCCTACATAGTATTGTAGGTAGTAAAATCATTGTACAGTATAATCCCAAAGTATAATAAAAACAGTTACACACTGAACAAAAATAAATACACTATTATTTCATAACTAAGTAGAAAGCCTCCCAATTTAGGCTGTTTCAGATGGATTAGTAAAAAAAGTCCTAGACAAAACGAATCTAAATAAATATGTACCTGGGTTGTAACCTAAAACAAACAAAAACCCAAAAGTGTCTTTGTAAAATATAACGATGAACAAAAATTACATCTAATAATTTTATAATTAAAATTACAACATTTTCTTTCATTTAAATTAAACCGCTCGAAAATCGGCTAGGTAGATGACCTGAAGTATCTGTCAATAGGGTTGTAATATAAAACCAAAAAACCCCAAAAAGGGCTCTTTTACTTATAACGATGAAATAAAATTGAAATTTTTGTTAACCATGACATCACTTTCTTTAATTTAAAGCAAACCGCAAGAAAATCAGCCTTGTAGATTTCCTGAAATAAGCATCAATTTGATTGTAGCCTAAAACCAAAAAATCCTCAAAAGAATCCTTTTAAATAAATAACGATGTAATAAAAATTGTATTTCATAATTTTTTTATAATAATGACAACATATTGTTGTCTTTTAAAACAAATTGCACCAAAATCGGTCGGTAGATCGCCAGACATAGGTACCGATGGGGTAATAACATAAAACCAAAAATCCCCAAAAGAGCCCTTTTAAATATAACAATGTAATAAATCGCACCAAAATCGGCCCGGCTAATTTCAAGAAATACGGTCACCAAACATTTACTGTTACGCCGGATTATTATATAAGTAAGGTTTCATAAACCGTTCTTCGGACTTTATAAACTTATTTAGGTAACAGATCGCGTTATTTAGTGACTAATATAATAATCTGTAAATAATGACGATTTTCACTAACAAAACAAATTAATTATAATGTAGTTAGTGTAATCAACTGTTTAAATCTATGACAGTTAATAACTCGCCGCTTTCGTTTGAGAAAACTTTGTTTAATTTCAGATAAAAATGGTTATTTGTAGAAATTAAATAAAAAATTAAATATTACGTCATTAAAATTTCAAACACTTACATCGAACTAATAAACGTAGTCGAAGCAAATACTTGTAAACCTTGATTCAGAAATGTTTTGAAGGTACATCCTCTAATGAAGCCTCAACAAGGGATATTTCACTTCGGTTGTTCTGTAAGAGGGAAGTGAGGAAGGGGGACGAAGGGGGGATTAGCTCTGTCATTCCGACCGCAGATCGATCCATTTCCCATTCTCTGTGGTTACTTTGTCTTGACCCATCCAAGTAGCCTTTCTAACCACATCCTTGGGAAAGAAGCTTTTAACCAAGTTTTTGTTCTTCGTTATTTTGTTTTAGTAATTTTTTCTTGGCAATGGTGTGTTTGAATTACTTCTAGATATTTTGTACGAATCCTTTCAGCGTCATTCCATAATAAGTTATCTTTTACCCGTTTCAAACGGTCTATCTCAAGAAAACAGTAATTGATAGCCTACTCATAATATGGCCCCGCAGAATGTTAGGCCTACTGTTTGATTTATCTTGAACGGCTTAGCATTTTATGACATACTAGAGGGTTCCGCCCACGGTGACTCACGTCGAAGCAAACGCAAACAGGTTATTTTATATAAATAGGCCCTATTATTAAATGATAATATGTCTTATTTATTTTTAACTAGGGGAGACCTCGCGTGCTCCGCACGCTAACCCCCGAAGGAACCTTCTAAAAACATATGTTTTATTTATAATAAAGGTGTAGGATTAATAATACACACAAAACTAAGATGGTAAATAATGTTAAATGTTCAAATCAAATTATTTCGTACATTTTATAACAGCAATTATAATAAAGGTTAAAAGAACCAGCAAGGCTCAGGTCTACACTTTAATAAAAACCTAACCTAAAATTTAGAAATACAAATAATTGCTTCAACGTTTGAAATCCGCTGTTAATGGAAATATTGGAGCAAACAGCTGTTTTATATGCTTTTTTTATATTCAATCAGTTGCTATCGTAATAAATGTAAATACATGTGTTGGTTCATCAGTCTAGGCCTAACCTAAGATTTTGTTCGAATAAATTTACAAACATTAAAATAAAAAATGTTTTTATCAATATGAATTCTAGCCAATGTTACTCAGGGATAGTGTAGTTTTTTATAAGTAAAAACTAATTTTTTTCTAGTAGTCAATAAGCACCGATCATGGTCCCCAGAACTCGTCTTGGGGTGTCATTAAAAATTGTACATAAATTATGTATATATGTGTTCGCACTCTATTGGCCCCATTTTACGTCACTCGGACGAGTTCGTTAGTCAAGAATAAAACAACCAGAAGCAAGTTTTGTTTATCAGGAAGTAACAATTGTTTCAGAATTGTTTTGGGTAAATTTACACGAACTTATAGCCATTCTGCCCCTCCCCTCCCCAAAATCGATCAAAAGGTAAATTGCCATAAAAGTGGAAGCATCTTCAGAACCGAGGCCTCCAGACGGGATGAAAACTCTCCTCTGCGAACAAAGCGAAGCAGTCCATAATCCGATGCTGCAAGGTCGATACAAACTCGCAAAAAAATATAAAAACATAAATTTTGGAAATTCTCTCAACTCACGTCAACCGTTCAGCTGCGTGATCGAATTATTTTTAAACTGTTCTTTTTTCATGATGGTCAAATACCTCATCCGTATCTTAACACTGTTGACTTTTACTTATTAATGCACTTTGTGGCGTTAATATTTTTAATTACATTTCATTAAGGACCTCGTTATACGCCCGTTACCAAGAACCATTAGCAGTAAACCTAATCTTAATAAGGATCTTTAGCTGGGATTTATTACCATAATTTAACATGCTCGTATAATTGATGACTATCGGCCATGTAAGGTAAGGCTCTCAATTGCCATTTGAAATGCAAAACATAGATTTAGTTGTGAAATATTTGTATGTAGTGAAAAGAGTTGATACTGTGGGATTGGAACTATGTTCAGTTGTTCAAGTTGATTGAACTCACTTTAATTAGCTCTTCCCGGGTAACATTTTTTATACTAAAAGCAGAATTATTTTCAGGTTAGTGGAAAAAAATAGTGAATTTTTTTTTCTTTTTGTATGAACAACTCCTATAAAAGCGAGTACGTCAGATGTAGCATGGTCTCTACTATGCACTGGCGGGAGGGAAGAATCTAGGCTACCACGCTACTATCACTGTTGTACAAGAGCTTCCAGGCCGAAGTATTATGTTCGCAGAGCGGCAATAGACTGAGGCTCTCAGATCCCCCTCCCCCACTAGAATCAACTCCGAATCTTCTGCGCATCTCGAGGCCACGGCTCTCGCTACACTCTATTCCACGTTCACCGTGCAGTACAGGTCTTACGGGAGAATAGACATGCTACTACCATTACAGCGAACATCACGTTTATTGTCATGCGGGTTGCGTCAACTGACCGAGCGTTGTTGGGAGTTGATGTTTTTTAGTTGGCTACTATCGCTGAGACTGTCGTAAGGATAACATGGCGTATGGACGCTCTGTACTGCACGGTGAAGGTGGAATCGGGTGTAGTGTACTAATAAAAACAAATAATACAACAGCTGATTTGAGCCGTCACCTGTAGTACTTAACAAAACCCAGCGTAGATTATACTTTTTGGTTATGTTTACAACTTCAATCATTACCATTTCTTGTAAAGTAATTTTTTTTTTAAATTTGAGTTATAGAACTATTTTACATACAACCTTTTATCATCAATATATTAGTTTGTACAAATTTAAAGAAGACGTACCTATTCGTTTAGCTTCAGAAACATCCGTACATCTTCGTATAACATATACACATATTCGATTATTAATTTCTTCACTATAATATTAATAGCTTCTAAATCATTTGATCTATCAATATGAAATAAAAAACAATTAAAAGATAATATTTGTATCTTTTTTTAAATATGTAATAACGTAACATTTCAACAAATAGGCCTACGATCCTTACATAAATTAGGCCTACAAGGATTATACAAATTTTTTATAATTAATTGTAGACATTTACCGAGTTACAAATACCCGTCAAAGGATAATATCGTTTCAGTTTATTATTATTTTATGAGCTTCAGTGCTAGCCGAGGTTTGTTGCTGAACGGTCGTGCTTCATTCTTCTGTAATCTTTGAAATTAGTCCAGTACTTAAAAAAGTCGTTACCCGGAAAAAAGGTTCGAATTTAATGATTTTTTAATATGTTGTCTGTGGTGTGGAATCCAAGTTTTCCAATTCCAGAATCCTTTTCGAACTTCAGGTCAGCTGAAAACCTTTGAAATTTTCTGACGTTTTTCAGTTTGTTAATTATAACACCTTCAATACGCATTCCAGCCGAATTTTATTAATCCAAATACGTACCGAGTTATTTCACTTTAAAGTTCCGAACAAATTTGAAGGGGATCCGGTGTTGTTAAATTTATCAATAATTAGAGATATCAATTATTACTACCATTACTATGCTATGCATAAATAAATGTTGAAAAACGAAAGTTACTAGGAAAAAACACAAATTTTTCGCAGTTTTCCGTATTAAAAAAATATTCGAAATTTAGAATCACTATATCTTTGATATTCGGTATTTGGATTTAAAAAACGTTTAACCAGTGCGAATTACAGGAAATTTAATCCTCTTTCTTTTGTAAGAAAAACGTTTTCAGTATCAAACTGAAACAGACAAGGGGTTCCGCACAGGGTTCTCGAATTGGATCCTACACCACAGCTTTCCCACGTACAACGTATATAAAGATCATTAACTTCGGACCTTTTTCCAGGTAACCCCAATTATTGCAGACGAGTTTTTATAAATAACTAGAGTAGTGCTGCCAAGCAACCTAAGCACATTGTCACTGTTTAAACTTTAAACTGAGAGTCTAAACAGTGAAAAATTCCACAACACAAATTAAAGAATATAAATGTACGAAAATAAGTGAACAATTTATTAACGGTACCCAAGAGAAGTACAACACAACAAATAATTAATTGATGGTTAGTTGTTAAAGCGCACGAAATATAACAATAATACAGTGTTGCCGAATGTAAGAATAGTACTTAGTGCAACTAATTTTATGTTTTGCATATTGGTTGAACGTATTTTTGATAAGTTAGCTTAGAGAAAAGGAAACGCGTGTATGTCATAAAGAAAGGCTAGTTTGTATTATATAATCAATTTAAAACAATTTTGAAATATGAATTTGTTTAATGTACGTTATAAGCTATTGTAAACTTGTACGTGTGGCAACGACCGTATCGTCCAGTTCAGTCAAGTGAGATAGTGAAAATAAATGCGCCCTTTTGATTACGACCTGGATTGTTTTTGCTCACCTCTGCCACAATATAGCTTGGAAGGCGTACCCACAACACGAGCGATCAACAAATCAAATTCATTATACTACAAAAACCAAAACACCTTTACCCATATTTCAACTTAAAGTAGACGTAGTTACTTATGCATGCCCCAAAAGCGTATTCACGGAAATTACTTGAAAAACCTGGAGCTACCAAATATTAATTTATATTCCAAGCCTTCCCGTCCTTTATTAAGACACCTCCTCATTAGCTAATGACTCCGGGGCAGAAGAGATGCACTCCAGTATATTTTAACTCCTCACTTTTTTCACAAACACACACCGCTATTTTTGAAAGACGAAATCTAGCGGTACATTCTACTTGTGTATAATTAAAAATCCCCGATTTGAATTTAATGTTCAGAGTCATTATATTTGAACAGTTCGAAAACTTGATTAAATATTTCCTTTCAACTCATTCTCGAGTACGAGAATACGACTCAGAATTTGAATAAATACGTTTTAATATAGTATTGACATCGTCTGTAATTTGTTTCTTATGACTCTTATGGTGAGACCTAAGGTCGGTAGTGGTCAATGAGAACAGAGCATTGTCCTCAGACCACGTTTTTATTATATATTATGTATTCGCACTCTATCGGACTAATTTTACGCCCAATTCGGTTAAAATGTTGTACACACGTTGATTTTCTAAGTCGCTCCTAGAAGTTCGTTAAGCAAAAAATCCAATATGTGGAAGCACGTTTTTTTTAGATTTAATATTTTTTACAGATTTTCTTACTAGAATGACACTTTTTATGTTTTTATACAAAATAATACATATAGGAGATTATTCATTATAACCCATCTGGTTCCCCTAAAATCAAAACGTAAAATATCATAAAAGTAGGGTCTACCCGGATCAAATCAACATGGCCGGCTGAACGGGATATCCGTGTAACCAATGACTACATATCAATTGACATACACTTCAAACATTTTCAAAGTGTTTGCGCAAACATTGTTCCATACACTATGCAACGGTTTGAGCAAACATTAAAAATCATTTGCAGTTTATGTAGTGAAATTGTCGGTAGAGGATGTCAGACACGGAAGCTGATTGTGCCGCAATTATTATTAAAAAAAAAAAACAATTACAAAAACTATTACAGATTTAAAAAAAAAATGATTACAAAAATGTATTTAAAAAACTATTACAAAAATCATTACAACAATTTGTTTAAACACTGATTACAAATATTTATTAGAAAAACTGTTTAGTACAAAAATGTAGTTAAAAATGATTACGAAAACGTATTAGAAAAACTATTACAGAAATTTCTTAAAAAAATTATAAGACACATTTTATTATTTAAAAAAACTATTACAAAAATAATTACACAATTTTAGAAACATATAAGTAAATATAGATCTATGTGAAGTATTAATTGTTTTAATTATTCGACACAACAATATAGTGTAATAACTATAAATATAAATTAACTAAACTAAAACAAAAATTATTATTATGAATGTTGAAAAGGGGGTGTAAGTTAAAAGCACAATTTTCTTAATCTGCTATGTAAGTTGAACAGGTAAACATATTCCACGAAATCTAATGAAACTCAGAATTCGTAATTGTTCATTTGGCCTTTTTTTCATATTTGACAGTTCTTTCCCTTCAATTTAATTAGCGAAATTCACGATATCATTGTTATAAATTAGTTGTTAAAGTGAAATAATTATGTGAATGATTGTTTCACAGTATTTACTGGAGGAAGATTATGCAATACAAAACAAATGTATTTAAACACCCAGTTAAGTAGTTCAACTGAATGAATTTAATGGTAAATTCATGATATATCAATTACCGTAAAACGATTTATGTAGCATTCAAATACAATAATTTGACTTAGGTACTTATAATGTTTACGAGGAGCACTTGACCAGTCCCTTTTTAAGCTTATTATATCCCCACATGAATTTAAATTAGAAATTACATACAAGGCCGTAGCCAGGAAAACTTTGGGGGGGGGGACGGGATCAGGTCAGGACCGGAGATTTGAATTTGAACAATTTTAAGTCGTTCACTACTAAGGACGCACATGTGAGCTTGACACTCAACACTATGAGAAGCGGCCGACGCACAGTGCATTGCATACCAACTCCACATTGGGAGTATTTTCAATACACAATGCATTGCGTGTTTTGTTAGAGTTAAGTATTTTTGTTGAACCTTCATAGTTTCCTTATTTTAGATAAGATCAAGCTCACAAGAGAGTAAGGTTGTAACCTACTGCATCCATGTGTATTGTACGTTGTAGTTTAATCAAGTAAATCTATGTAAATATCAGTATGCATGCAATTCACAATGATGTAAAATATGTGGCTGGTTCCTCTGTTGTGTTGTACATTTTATAATTTAACTAGGGGCATCCCTGCGTGCTTCACACGCCAACCCCCGAAGGAACCTTTTGAAAACATATGTTATGTTTTATTTATAATAAAGGTGTAGGAATAATAATAACCTCAAAACTATGATGGTAAATCATGTTAAATGTTCAAATCAAATTATTTCGTATATTTTATAACAACAGTTATAATAAAGGTTAAAAGAACCAGTAAGGCTCAGGTGTACACTTAATCAAAAACCAACCAAAAAGTTACTAACTATCAATTACCGTATATTATCAATAAATAGGTCTACTATATGTCTTATTTATTTTAGGATGTAACATAGTTTTTTCTTATTTTTAAATTCCTTAACGCAAGTTTTTATTGGTTTGTGTGTGTTGAAACATGTGTTGGTTCAGTATAGGCCTA
>JAGFPH010000277.1:428660-447800 GCA_018207615.1 Philaenus spumarius | reverse complement strand
TTTTTTTTTTAATTTTTGGAGTTTTTATACAGGTAAATCATATTATATGATACTAGTGTATATAAATCGATCACACAGCTGAACTGGTGACTTGAGTTGATCGAATTTCCAAAATTAGGTTCATATGTTTTATTGTTTCAACCAATTATTTGAGAATGTTTACTACTCATGAAGGCGCTGAATAGCTGCCTATGTGGACGAAATAAATTAGCAGAATTTATTTAACCTCAGCCTCAATTCCCGGCTCACACATTGCTGCATTTCGCCCGCACGGGAAAACTCGCTTTGATAGTTGCCACCTCGACCTTGCGGCCTCTTATTGTGCTAAGCTCGCCCTTAATCGTCGAACTCGGATCGGAACCCCCCCCCCCCCCCCCGAGTGAATTTTATGGTATTTAAGTTTTGATGGTAAAAACCCCCACGTGAACTTTAAAATGGTACGTTTTAATTGATTTTGGGGAACCAGATGGGCTATAAGATCGTGTAAAAAAACAAAATGTACAGAAAATATCCTATATTTCTTTTTGAAGGTAAACCCAAAAAGTTTTATTCTAGGGTACAAACAGTATTAAAAATATATACTTACTGTCAAAAAACGTGCTTGAGGTTGTTTAATTTTCTGGCTAACGCAACTCATCCGAGTGTGACCAAATGTGTACCACATATGAACCAAATCGGATGTAAAACACGCCCGTTAGAATGCGAATACATAAATATATTATCTATAACACTTTTAAGGACACCCCAAAACGTGTTCTGGGAACAATGATTGATGCTCATTGACCACTCCCATCTCCCCATAATGGTAACTGCAGTAGCTCATCTTTCCTGTGGAAATTCGCTAATAAGCTCTTTTACATTGTGAAACATACGTTTCATCCTTATTCGCGATTTTGACTTTATCCTACTCCATTCAGTCAGTCCGATAAACGTAAAATTGCAAAAATCTTTATGTCACCGTGTATATAAATCGATACAGATGTTTCCAAGACGATTCGGTTTGTTCGACCTTTCGTTTTATGAATGATGGGTTTCGTGTCCCGTTTTTATGTAAATAAGTGTAGACACGTAAAGCTTTCTTGTACCCGGGCAAAAGAAGTCTCCCGTAAGGGCTGAAAGTGGCCGTGAGCAATATATCAGACATGAATGGGGTTGCACACGCAACGTTTATCCTTGGAAAGGGGGTTAGGTCACGAATTTCGTGAAATATCTGCCCGACGAATTCACGAAACGGAATAATTAAACACGGCAAACATGTGGTGATCGTTTCAAGGTTGTTTTTAATTTCACAAAGTACAAATTCACGGAGAGAAACGCCTACATAAATGTGTTCACATATATTATAAAAGTAGCGTAAGCTACATTGTGCCTGAGTATAGTTTTGTTAAACAAGTTTTAATTTTATTTTGACGGTCCAAGCAATATGTTAAAATCATGAATAAGATGGTGTAGATTTTAGAAAGTTTTATAGGGGAAATGCATAGAATTAGGGGTTATTTGAAAGTATTAGGCCCTTCGCTCGAGAGAGAGAATCGAAATCGAAGGGATTCCCCCTCCACTCGACTTCCTATGTAAGTGAATGGGGATCGAGTCATTTTGCAGTCGAAGACTCGAACTTTGCGAACTGTTGAGAACGGGAAAACTCGATCGTGACGCTTGAAACGATGAGTTGTGTCTTGTTGACCATGAAGGTGTTTAGGCTAATGTGAAATTTGTGGGAGAAGTTGAAAACCCCCTGTGTTACATAATTATTTTTTCTTTGACATAGTTAAAATTACATAGGTTTATTATACATAATAATTAAGGAAAAACTCCGATAATATTTAAATTATTGAAGCCATTGATTATATAGAATATTAGATATTATTAAAACCATTAGTTATTTACTTTGGGGGTTATATTGTGTCTTCTTTTAGTCTTTTTCTTACTTTCTTTGTGCTAATTCGATATTAAAAGAAAATGTACACCAGTAGAAAGTTATAAATCTAGTCCATTCTATAGGATGCCAACAATTTTGCATCGCTCTATTTCAATTATTTTGCCGCAACAAACAGCCGAAATAATAGCCCCCCCCCACCCCGATGCACCCGTATTCTATGAGTACCAATAAAACATAATATCTTCCTCATCATAAACTGATCATTTTAAAAACTTTTCCAGAAGAAAGTTTTGTACCTTCTTGGTTGAAGTTGACTGCTAGAAAAATCCCTCCGTGAGCAAGATATATCGCATAAGACGCATGACGCTCGCACAGCTGAGTGAAGGGCCTTTCTTCCTAAGTCTCAGAGGCCGAATAACGGAAAATTGTTTTCACGGACATCTCGTTACACTTTGGCAGCCAACGACCTGAGTGTTCCCGAACTCTCTGGCCCCCTTTTTGTGGATTTGTTCCTGGGATCGAGACAAACAAATTTCACAGTATAATTATGAGTCTGCGGTGCTTAATTTTTCGACTGTCTGTCTGTACAGTACTTGGGTTTTTTACAAAATAATAATCATCTAGAGAACGGATTGACCTATTGAGTTCAAATTTGACATGAAGTTTAACCAACAGTGATATATTTTAAGAAAAATAAGCAGAATTATCCAATCATGAGTTTGAAAATGGCGGCTGTTTGAAAATTTCAAACTTAAATTACAGAAAACCCGTAAATTTTAACGAAAAATTTCAAGGTACCGTTTTGTAGCCCTTTTAAGTCTACGTTAGATGGTGTAACTTCCAAAACAATAGCCTATTATGAAGGATAACAGTTAGGTTAAAGATAATAACAGCATAGGCTTCGTAACCACAATATTGTTATGTTTACTGTAATGTTATAGGATGCCGGGTTGAACAAACCAATTATTACACATAACTTGACTACACGTACAAAAATCAAAACGTTTTTTCATATATTTTCAAAATGGCTGCCGTTTAAATGTTGTAATATTAAATATCTAGAAAATAGCTAACTTTAAAAAACGGTTTTAGGAAAAAAATATATATTTTGAATAACAAATAAAACGTTTTTTATTTTTTCTCGTAGCTCAAAAGATAACCGAGTTATTGGCTAAAAACTCAAAACATGATTTCTTGGTATTGTCTATAGGAATACAGAAACAACTATAATAGTACAGAAAGAAATCATGTTTTGAGTTTTAGCCGATATCTCGGTTATCTTTTGAGTAACGAAAAATAAAAAAATTTAAACTATTTGTTTATTTTACAAAAATGAATTTGTTTTGTTTCCTAACTTTTTTTGTAAAGTTGGTAGTATTCGAGCTATTTTACATTAAAAATTCAAAACGACAACTCTACTCTTTCTCCACCTAATGGTTTCACAGTTATCCTTTGTGTCGTCCTTTAATTGTAGATTGGCTAGGAAATGAAACTGATACCAACATTTACTCGGATTATGTATCACCTATTATAGTCTTGTGAAACAACTCACTTTTAGAGAACCTATTAAAACTTTCTTATTGCAAATGAATTAAGACGGGAGTATTTCACCGCAGGAGCGTTATCCGATTAGGAGACACTCGACGTTGACGGAACTGTCAAGGGTTTGAAATGACCCTTGGTCTAAGTGGTACAGATGAAATGAAATACAATCAAGTGTCGGCAACCGCTGAGCTACGCTTCTGAGAGGATCTCTTTAGTGGAGCTGATGATATATGAGAAATGTTCTAGACTTAACGTTATTCTTTTTAGAACTCGGAAGTTGTTACATCAATATGAAAAGTGTTTATAAAATATAAGTCAAATAATTCAATAAAGTAAATATCAAAATGTATAGTTAACTCAATGGCAACAATGTCTACAAGAAAGAAATAAACTACATAGTAAAACAAAACAGAAAAATATGCAAGTTTATAGAGAAGGGATGTTTACTAAATTTAATTTATGTACGTTTCGAAGAACCGGTTATCTTTAGACAGTTAGTACACAACAAAAGGTTTAGTGTGAAAGTTGGTTACCTCCCTGATATGGTCATCTTACTTGCTTTAAATAAGTAAATCTGTGCTGGATGCGGTAAAGCAAGGATTTCTACCTGCCACGGTGCTCTCAGAAGCGGTCAACAAATGAGGCCACGCCCCGCGTGTTTTTGCTTGATTATTGATTAATAATCTTTAAATATTATTAAGGTCGACTGTTTGTTTCACCCGGAAATGCTTGCGATCTTATCTACGCCGTGGACCCGCGCGATATCCGCACTTGGCTTAAGCCTAGTTCCATATATTTTTTTAACGTAACCTAATTCAAAGTTCAAAAGAAAAAAATACCGCAAGTGGGGCGATTTACCGCATGAGTCCCTTACCGCATCTGACCCTTACCGGATCTGGGAGGACAACTGAAATTGTTTAGGTAGTTCCAAACTTCCAGTTCTAAACAATTCTGCCTATCGCATCACTATTTAATTACTATATAGTGAGTTCTCTACAAAAATGTAACCTTCTGCAAACCACTTAAAATTCCGACTGTAATTCATATAGTCCGGTTACACTCTAACGAAAGTAGGATCATAACAATATTTAGTATATATATATATTTATTTGGTAATACATAAATGGTTTAGTAGTTATCTGGGGGGAAGAACAAAAAGTATATGATTGAATGGTGCTTTGGGAAGTGGAGGGGAGATAAAGTATTGTGTTCCTCAGGGATTTGTAATTGTTGCAGTTCTTTTTATTATATATGTAAATGATTTATGTAATAGCAAATTTAACGGAGAAATTACAGTCTTTGCGGACGATACAGAATTCCTGTACAAAGTTAATTCAATAGATTTGCTTCTCAGCCAAATTACTGAGGATTTGAGGCATTAAGAATTTGGTTTTCAAAAAATGAGATGGTGTTAAGTACAGCTAAAATTAATTATATCATTTTCATTTTATAAAGAACAAGGAGTATATGCCAGAAAATGTAATATACCATCACATAATATGCACAAGTCAAAATTTAGAAGGGTTTTTTGTTGGAATATTGATCTAGTAAATAATGTTAGATACTTGGGAATAATACTGGATGAAAGAATGAAATGAAATTACCACATAAACAAATTGCAGCGTGAATTAATTTAAATTATTCGTAAAATATATTTTCTTAGATCCTTGTGCCCACCAGAACTAATGAGACAAATTTATTTTGGTCAAGTGCAATCGCGATTGCAGTATGGTTTAATTTGTTGGGGGGGGGGGGGGGGTTTTTATTGGCTACTAAACCCATTATTCCTGCTCAAAAACATGTAATAAGAGTTTTGTTATTTAGGTCTAAAAAAGATTCTTCTCTACCACTTTTTAGAGCAATAATCATACTGTCCTTGAAGTATTTGTATTTTGTTTAAAGTGTATTTAAAGTGTTTTATAGTAGAGTTTTACAATAAAAGTGATTCTATAAATAATTATCACAGAATACGAAATTGTGGAAGCAGGAAAATAGTATTTCAATTGTTAAAAATTAATTCATTTTTGTATAGATGGGAGAAAATATTTATCATGCTATCAGTAGATGTTCAAAAGAGAAACAATTTATTCCAGTTTTCAAAATCTGTGAATTTATTATGGCTGTATTCAGTGTAAAGTATTGAATTAGTTTTGAGGTGAGACATATAGTGTGGACCAGTTGATGTTGTTCTGAAATGTATGTTATGCATGTGTATGTGTGTAGATTAGGCCTTGTATATAAGTGGGTGTATTTGTAAGTGTAAATTTGTGTTCTTTATAAAGTTTTTTTAAGTTAGTTTTATTGTTAATTTTCATTACATTTGTATATATTTTGAATTGCAATGGCACTGTGGCTAATCTCTCTCTTTCTCTTCCCTTTAATTTCTAGATTTAAAAATAATGATGGTAAATCCTACTCTGGCACATGTGTCTAAGGATTACCTATTCTTCAAATGATAACATGAAATTAAATGTAAATAAACTCTTTGTTTTTTTTTCGATATCAAGTGTATGCGTTATTTTTATTGCATTCTATTATTTATTGTATTCTAAATTATTATTATATTGTATATTGATTGTGAAGAAATAACTATTATTATTATACTATTTTAATGACACCCCAAAACTGGTTCTGAATATCATTGACCACTCCTGGACTTTAATTTTCACATTCATGATTACCCTATTAACAAGAAAATCATAATTTTAAGATGGAAAACACCTCTGTTTTAAAAACATAAACAAAAAAATCTCGTTACAAGCATGGTGAAGTATTTTTACTAACCGAGACCTTATTGTCAACAAGAAGTTAGGCCACATTCAATATTCGATTCTTCCATAAACTGTTTGCACATACGATTGTAGGGCAGAATGCCCGATTACATGACAGTTCCCCACACTGACACTTCCACACACTGTACAAAATACTGACACTTCCCCACAGCCCTTGGACGTGGCTACCTGTTTAATGACTCAGAATTAATCTCGACAAACAGTTCCACACACATCCCCACCCCCCCCTAAGGTTACAGGCTTCAGAGATCATCGTTACAGCCGTACCAGTAACATAATACTCCTTTGGAGTGAAGAAAAGAGCTCGGTCTATGTACTTCATTACTAACACGGTCTAGAAAATATCATTGTGATGCAATGTAATTTCCATCAAAATAAAATAAATGCAGAGTCTGATTTTCATCACCTAACCTAAACTGACCTAACATAACCTAGCCTTGGGGGAGGGGGGGGGGGAGGATGTGTGTGGAAATGTCAGTCGAGATTATTTCTGAGTCGCTAAATAGGTAGTGACGTCCAAAGGCTGTGGGGAAGTGTCAGTATTTTTTGCAGTGTGTGGAAATGTCAGTGTGGGGAACTGTCCGGACAATGAAAGTCCGGCTACACTCTGGCGAAGGGTCGACAAAAATGTTTCTTAAAGGCGGACAAAGACTCTGAACGTTTTAATAGGAACCCTAAATATTTCGGGGATGTTTAAAAAGTCGAATTGATTCATCTTTTTAAACACTTCTACGTGCAAATTAAAGTTTTGTCAAAATTGGTTCAACCATTCCGGAGATTAGCCCGGACAAACAAAAGAAACAGACAAAAAATTAAAAAAATCATTGTTTAGGTTTTAGTAGAGTGTGAATAAACATACGAGCTTAGCAAAAAGTACTTATTTCGAAATAACAGACAGACACTTCAATTTTGTTTATTTGTAAAGATAAATTTTTTTGTGATCTACGTGTTACTAATTTTTCAACAAATAGTTTTAGACCTATCTTTACTAATATTATAAAGAGGTAAAATTGTTTGCTTTTATGTAGTGGGTAAATATCTAGAACTACTGAACCGATTGAAAAAAAAAATAGTTTTACCAATAAAAAGCTTCTCTACTCTATCCTTGAGTAACATAACTCATTTTGATAAAACATTTTTTATTTCAATATTTGCAAATTTAGTCGGAAAAATTCTTATAGCAACCAATTGAATAAAATAAGAGATAAATCAGCTGTTTGCTCTAATATTTCCATTAACACCTGATTTCACCTTTGAAGCAACTATTTGTATTTCTAACTTTTAGGTAAGGTTTTTATTAAAGTGTAGACATGAGCCTTGTTGATTGTTTTAACCTTTATTAACTTATAACTGCTGTTATAAAATATTGTCTGTTCCAACGGGGTTGGCGTGCGGGTCTCGCAAGGGTTTCCCGTAGTTAATAATAAGTTGACAAAATTTAAAAATGCAATTATCTAATTTCGGTTAAATGTTTGACGTGTGTACAGAACAGTGAAAAACGCCTATTTATATGTGGGTGATAATATTCTCTTATAAATAACTTTGCGATAAGTTGGGTTTATGTAAAAACTTAATTGAGTTATAAATGTTAAAAAGTCTTTACCATTGAGAAGCACGAGTACACAAGTAGTTTCAAATAAAGAGACAAACATGCAGTCTTTACCTAAATTCGAATCTTGAACTTGAGATTTAAAATCGGGTTTGCTAAACCCTCCGCTACGCAAGGGTTTCCCCTATAATATTGTGTTTAAATAAATTTGTTCGTTTTTCAAACCTTGGAGTAGTTTTCCTTCTTGGACAGCCTGCAAACAATATTGAATCGCCCACAAGCGAGAACTAGGACTTTATTTTCTCTACGAAATTCCTGTTTACGATGTCCCCAGGATGTGTACCATCTACCTGAACAGAACAACAAAACCTGTTTTTTCAGGAACCCCTCCTCCGCTTTTACAATTTATTACACCTTCGGGGTGGCTTCGGAACTAATAACCAGCCATCCGTCCGACCTTCTCCTGTCAACAAAGCCAAGTTTTAGTGAATGAAACCGGTCGTACGCTACCTGGGAATGTCCATTAATCCTGAGGTAAAGTAGTAAAGGAGAACAGGTGGGGAAGAAGGTGTGTCATGACGACCCACAGCACTGTGGAAGCGAAAGTTATTTACTTACAACCACTATGGCAGTGGTCTTGTTTCGATACAGAAAGATATCGAATAAATACAGTACCTTATCGAGATCGGAAGTATTTGGATCGATACAATATCGTACGAGTTAGACTGTCTAGTATGGTTGGGATATAATATTGTTTCCTTTAAACTGAATGATACTCATTTAACTATTAAAGCCAATTAATTTCTCGTTCTCGTAAACATAAACTATAAATTAATATTGAGCTTGACTTGTGAGAAGATATACTTGAACACACAGTCTCACAACTAATACGCTTATTAACTCAAACGCGTTTCAAATAGTTCGTTATAGTTTGACTACTGAAGATGGCGACTTTGTCGTTGAAACGCGTTTGAGTTACTAAACGTATTAGTTGTGAGATTTTGTGTTCAAGTTTTATTCTATCAAATACATAAACAATTTAACTTTTTTGAAGTGAAAATTTCTTATGGCCCGTTCTGCACTTTTTGCTTGGGTATTGGAATGAAATCTTGCGCACCGTACCGTACCGTACCACAATCGAATCGCGATATAAAATACATGCATGCTACCAATGAAATGGACAATATGCTTCCTCATTCCGTAAGTTGTGTTAAAATAGCTTACTTGGTAATAACTCTGAAATGTCCATTGTACTTCCTCATTTCGTAAATTGTGGTTAAATAGTTTACTTGGTAATACATCTGAAATGAACATTATGCTACCTCATTTCGTAAGTTGTGTTAAAATAGTTTTCTTGGTAATATCTCTGAAATGGACATTGTGCTTCCTCATTTTGTAAGCTGTGTTAAAATAGTTTAATTTGTAATACCTCTGAAATGGAAACTGTGATTCCTCATTGTGTTAGTTGTTTTAAAATAGTTTACTCGGTAATACCTCTGAAATGGGCATTGTGCTTCCTCATTTCGTAAATTCGTTAAAATAATTTACTTGGTAATACCGCTGAAAGGGACATTGTGCTTCTTCATTTTTAATTAGTCTTAAATGGACATTTGCTTCCTCAATTTGGAACTTGTTTTAAAATAGTTTACTTGGTAATAAATCTGAAACGGACACTGTGATTCCTCATTTCGTAAATTGTTTTTAAGTAGTTTACCTAGTAATATATCTGAAATGGACATTGTGCTTCCTCATTTCGTAAGTTAGTTAAAGTAGTTTACTTGGTAGTACCTCTGTATTGTATAGAGAACAGGAGAACTTATAGACTGAGATTAGGAAAAATCCACTGGATGGTGGATGGGGGTTAGCAGAATCCCGTCTCTACCTGAATACTGTCCGTCGGACCATTTTAACCAACTACTATGGATCAAAAATACCTTTAACCGCCGGACCAGTTTAGTACAACCCGAAATAAAAGTGATATCTTCGTTCCAAAACCCAAGTTGACAATATTTTTGAAATTTGATTACATATTTAGCAATATTTTTTTTTAAAATAAATTACCGAATGACATTCAATTCTTTACGCCTTTTAATAAATTCTTTAAAATGGTCAAAAGTGTTTTGAATTAATCTCAATAATATGGATGTTTTCTTAAAAGCAGTAGTAGTGTAAATCTGGGTGGTGATGGTTTTTAGAGTAATGTATGTGAATATGTGGGAAAGCATGTTGTGTATGAGTACTTATTTGAAACTTATTACTGTATTGTATATGAGATTAAAGTCATAATAAAAGAATTGTAGCCCTATTTTTTGACATTTGTGCTTTCGGGATTTGTGGTTCCGGCAGCGTTATTGTTGCTATTTTCTTTAAAGTTTAAAAACAAAATGTACACAATGTAGGTCGCTTTAAAAACAGTTCTTTAACCTCGAGCCAACTCAGATTTTGTAATTATAGGATCAAAATATTTACAAGTAGTATGTGTATTGATTATTTTTGTTTTATTTGATTATGTTTCATTTTATTGAACTCTGTTTATTAATGTTGTTAAAGTTTGTGAATATATTGAAAAAACTGTGATGCAATTGACAATCTACGACTCAATAAATTTAATTTAATTTCTCAAACTGCTTCAAACCTGTTACGATCCAACCAAAAGCGATTGCGAACACATCAGACTAATTACACGTTTTCGCAACATTACCTTCCAGACATTCGTAAGCCAGTTCCCATGTAGTACATCGTTATCCTATCATAATCCATCGAAGCGTCCAGCCTTAATATCCTGTGGGAAACTCTCTTATTATCGCTAATCTTTATGATAGCAGATCGCAGAGTAGAAAGTACAAATGAATTCCGTTCTCTAATTATCGTGAGAGGATGCGCCGATGATTTCAAAATTCACGCTTTCTCGGACCTGCTCTTCGCAATTACCCGCGACTGGGTTTCCATTCATAGAAACGGGTTCCCTGAATTGTTATATTAAAGTAACTGGAAAGATTGATTCGAAAACTTCCTGCAGCAGTTCCTCGGTCGTTAAAGCAATGGCGTCGTACTACTTAGTTAATTTATCTATCACTGTATTGTCGCTTCGCTCACCAGTTCTCTAGGCGAATTGCGGTAAAACTGACGCAAACAGATTGTTGTGTACTCTGAAATTACGATTGATTAGTACAGATGCACTTGGATCTGGGTACGATTGTATGGTAACCTAGATCTGTCGCATGCGAAGTATTGTTAGAGGTTTTGCGAGAATTACAGGATTTTTTACAAAATAAATGAATATACAGCTGTTTCTACAATGTGTGGAAATAATTCAGATGGGGTTACACAGGTAAAATAATTCGACCACGCAGCTAACCCACTAATTTGATATGAGCGAATTTCCAAAATTAAGTTTAGGGCATAGATGTTTTATTCTTTAAACTTATTTTGAAATTGGTCTACCCACGAAGGCCCGCGTGTATTGATCTTATAGATGCCCGCGTGTAAGAAATATATTGGTAGAATTTGTTTGCACCTCAGGCTCACGCACTGCTTCTTTTCGCTCGCAGCGGAAAAAAACAGTTGCACCTCACCTTGCTTCATCGGATCAGAAGCTCCCCCATATTAAAAACCCCCACGTGGATTTGAACTGGGTAACCAGAAGGACTATAAGGTTGTGTAAAAAACAAAAAAAAAAGGTTCAAAACAGTTAATTCATATAATCATTCATTTAGATAAATTCCAAAAAAGTGTCATTCCAGTACGAAAAATCTCAAAATAAATTGCTTCCTGTCAAAAAAGTGATTCCCGTTGTTTTTTTTTTTTTTTGGCTAACCAACTTGTCCGTGCTACTTGGAAAATATACGTCTGTACCACATTTAGCCCGAATCGGGCGCAAAATTCGGCCGTTAGAGTGCGAACACATATACCGGAGGAATCAGACCACCCGTGCTCAAAATAAGTTTTCCAGGCGCCATATTGAAACGGTTATAGTTTGTCCAAACAGGCTTGCCCTCTGAACCATAAAATCGAAGTAAAATCTACCCTCGCTCCACACGCGCACACACTGCCTACCTGAGCGCAGATTCATAGAAGAAATATTAATTAGCGCCAGGTAGGCAGTGTGAGTGTTTCTGCGCGTGAGGAGCGAGGGTAAATTTTATGATGCTTCACGCCTAAAGTTACTATTAGGAGTTTTTGAGTTGTAATCTGTTTTTTTTTCAAAATTGTATGTATTTTTAAAATTAGAAATTTTTTGAGTAAGGGGCAAATTAAGCACATTTTAAGAAACGGTATCTTCTCATGGATCTAGGATAAAAATTTATTTTATGTAGGCGATGTTATGGGGTCACAATAATACTAACTGCAAAACACTACTTTTTGAAACACCCTGTACATACGCAGTAAGATAAGTTGAAACTGTTTTTCCAAAATGATCAGTGAACAAAAATATGTTTATCATACTTTTAAAAAGGTATCACTCGACCTACCTTTACATTTGAACATTTTCCAAAATTGACTCCAGCTCCTCAAAAAGAACACTTTTGGGGCATTTTTGAGATTTGAAAACATTTTTACTGAATTCTCTAGGGTAGAAATAGGAGGGTTTAAGTTAAAACGAAAGTTGTAACTCATTTGGTTCAATCGCTATACATTGCGCACGGGTGGTCTGATTCAACGTCAAAACGGGTTCTCTTAACCATAATCGGTGCTTATTTACTACTCCCGAAATTAGGTCTCACCATATGAGTCACTGTAATAGCTCATCTTTTTTATCGAAATTCGCTAATAAGATGAACACTGTGGGCTCACTGCTTCCGTATATATATATATAAGATGTTTCACAACTCACTAACAATATTTTTACGCGCTGTTTCCAAACCAAAGGTATAGTTTGTCCAAACAGGCATGCGCTCTGAACCATAAAATCTAAGTAAAAACTACCCTCGCTCCCCACAGTCACACTGCCTACCTAAGTGCATATTCATAGAAGAAAGATTATTGCCAGGTAGTCAGTGAGAGTGTGTATGTGCAGGTATGACAACACGACTGAATGCGACCTGGAACCCTTGGGGGGCAATAAATATATCTGCAGGGCTACGACAGCACGACGTTGCCGAATCTCATTAGCGACTCAGTCGTATAGACGTAGTCTGCGCGAGGTCCCAGCCCCTAATCCCTCCGCGTCTACCTGCGAGGCTGTCTTGAAGAAAACTTTATCCATACCAGAACTGAGTTCATAGCTAGACAATATTTACCCCTTTAAAGTCACTTCACATATTTTGCCGATAACAGTATGATTATAATATTTGTATAATTATAATATTTCGTCGTATTATCACTTTATATAATTAGAATAAAAAAAAAAACTAAAGGACTTACTAAAACTGTTTAGTCACAGTATTTTGCAAGAGAACATTGCATGTATTTTGCATGTATATGCATTGTAAATTTGCTGAGTACGCAGGGGTACGGGCTAAATATTATCACCACTGGCTGTCAAACCCTCATCAAGATTTACCCCGGTCAAGCCGTGCAGGCTACGACTGCACGACGGAGCCCACTAGCAGCTGCACCACCGTCGTGTTGTAGCCCTGCAAACCAGGTAAACCGATGACCCTTGGCAGTTTTATTGCACCGTCGTGTTGTCGCTTTACCGTATGTGTATGCCCTTGGGGAGCGAGGGTCGATTTTATTTCGATTTTATAGTTCAGACCGCACGCCTCTTTGGATAAACTATAGTTTACAATACCATTATTAAAACTGTAAATATTTTGAATGAAAATAATAATATTTTTAGTATTGTATTAAATAATAGTAATACAATTATTTACAAAAGGTTATCTAGATCAGCAAAATGTGTGCGTGCCTGCTAGAGTAGGTTTCTGACCTAAGATTCTACTCCGCATAACTTTTACAATCCGTTGAAACCCCAGTAAAAATGTTTAAGAAACGTAAACACAATAGTAAACATAATTCCTAAACACGCGTTAATATAAAGGCTATTTGTAGTTCTATTTTTTTCTTCTTACCTTAAAGGAAAATAACTTTGAATGTAAAACAACAGGGAGAAGGGGTTGTTTCTTGTTTCGTAGAATTCCCTTAAGGGTTGTAACTTCGCCGCCCTCTCTGATTGCACCCCTAACGGAGAAATATAACAAGTGTTTTTCTTGTTATTGTTGGTTTAACTGTTTTCGCACTACATGCTGCTTTTTATTTTATCCCTTTGAAGAGCCGTTTTGAATGTTCTATTCTTACATTTAATAACGCTTTACCGTCAGTGTGTGTTTACTGATGTAAACACAGTTCTTTCGAATAGTGTTTTATTCAGTACATACAAGAAAGCACTCATATACGGGTGTGAACGATAGTAGTCCGGAATACGATGACGACGTAATATGCACCGACTTCAGACTGATGATAATATAATGTGTGATAAAATACGTAACAATTTGTTGTTTTAAATAGTTTACTTAGTAATACCTCTGAAATGGACAATGTGCTTCCTCCTTTTTTAAGTTGTATTATAATGTATTAGGAAATAATATTAACTTGGAAATTGCGACTGTTAAGACAGAATTGCACTCTGGCCAATGAAAATATAGAAACACCGATGGTTGAAACTCGGTACTAGAAACGTAGTCTCATAAGAGAAAATGTTGGGGACCAATTCTCTTGAGGTTTACTGGTGTCCTTATGAGACTACGATTTTGCACCGAATTGCGGCAGATGAGGACGCTGTCTTGAATCGATGGCGTAATATGCACCGACTTCAGACGGATGCTAATATAACGTGCGATGAAATAAATAGCAATGTGTTATAACGTAGTAGGAAATCATATTCACTAAGAACTTAGAATTTGGCAAATAAAAATGTAGAAGAAAAACATCAAAACCGACAGTCGCAACTATCAGGAAAACTACTAGTGTCCTTATGAGACTACGATTTTCAATCAAAATCTGTGTCCTAATTAATCGTCATTCCCGTCAAAATAATCTGTTTAAATTTGCTTCACCGCGGGGGTATGGGCCCTCTAGTGCTGTTATAAAATAGTTAAGTGTTTACAGTTAAGATATGTTTTTTTTTTTTTTTTTTTAAATTGTAGTCCTAATTTTTACAATTTTATGTTTTGTATTTATGTATAATTTATTATTTGATATCGGAAGAAGTATACAAATATTATATTGTAATTTGTTTTTACTTCATATTTATATAGTAATTGGTTTAGAAGTAATTAATATATTAATATAATTATGTTATTATAAAATAGTTAAGTTTTAAAAACAGATTTTTTTAATATGTTTTTTTTTTAATTGTAGGCCCAGATGTTACAATTAAACTTTTTGCATTCATACAGATTTTTTATTTCAAAAGAAAGATAAACAAAATCTTTTAATTGCTTTTATTTTATATTGATATATCAAATTTTATGTCAATATGTTTTTATTTTGTTGGATTAAAAGATATTAATTTTGTAATGAAGAAAATAGTAATAGGTTATGACAAAAAATTGTATTTGAGTTATTATAATATTGTTTTATTTAATCTGGTTTAACCAAAAGAAACAACAATGAAAAGATGCAAAAATTATTTATACTCACTAAATGAATATTATGGTAAATGTGAATGCTCAATTCAACGAAATATCTTAGAAAATAATAGATTTTAAAAGGAAATGTTTTGTTAAAATCTATCAACATTTTATTTAAAAATTAATTTAGAAACATTGAAAGTGCTAAGAGGTAGCAGTTGTTGTTACGACTTTTTTAGATTGTTACCAGATAAAAAAGCTGTTTACTCTAATATTTCCATTAACATCTGACTCAAATTTTGAAGCAACAACTTTTTGTATTTCTAACTTTCAGGTTAGGTTCTTATTAAAGTGTAGACTTGAGCCTTGCTGGTTCTTTCAAACTTTATTATAGCTGCTGTTATACAATGTACGAAATTATTTGATTTGAACATTTAACATTATTTACTACCTTAGCTTTGGTGTTGTTATTAATTCTACACCTTTATTATAAAGAAAACATAACATGATTATGTGTATAGAAGGTTACCACGGGGTTGGCGTGCGGAGCACGCAGGGGTTTTCCCTATTATAAAATAAAAATAACTTAAAATATAATATTTGTATCTTTCTTTAAATATACAATATCGTATATAAATACAAAATGTTAACAAATGTACCTACAGTTTTATAATCCTTATAATTTTACATACTTACCGAGTTAAAAATCCCCTTTCAGCATAGATAAATAGGCCTTGGTAATGTTGTTTTTAAATAGTATGTTTTTAAATTGTGTTTTTCTGATGTGTATCTAATTAATATGCCTGTGATGTTTCACAGGGGCTTACTAGAAGAAAAACAATATGCAGTTAACATTTTTCGATTTACTCAGTTTAGCATGCTGTAAAACCATTTCAATTTCACCCTTATCCCACCCCCTGTCTTTTCTGTAACAAAAGAGGGAATACGCAACTCTTTCAAGCGTCTCGACGCAAAAAATGTCCAAGAAGAAAGAACTGCATACAAATAATTTTTACAAGATATCTTGTATCAAATTAAAAACATTCCGCTGGAAATTAAAAGCACACAGATGAAACAAATCGGAAAACACAAATTATTGAAATTAATGAGTCAGTGTCGAATTTCTTTTCTCCGGATAAAACAGATTTATTCAAGCTTTCGTAATCACTAATTAAAACAGTTCCTGGTTATTTATACTTTAACGAAGCTCTCTACTATAATTAAAAGCAATTAATGCACGGACTATACATTCTATACTTTTCCCTATCATACAAGGCTAATTTAATTTAGCGATAAAATGTATTCTAACTTTATACTATTATGATAGCTCCACAGCGCCGATGCCAAATTAGTCTCCACAGCGCCGAGGCCATCTGGGTCTGCTCAGTGATGCAGAATTGACGAGGGTTAATATCTTCCAGCCACTTATATATTACTAGAATGATTTGGTTTAACATTAAAAATCAAGTCCAGTAATATAAGTTACATAAACAAAATTATGCACAAAAAGTTTTGAAAAACTAACACATACTTTACACAACTTAAGTATAATAAAGGAGTTAAATTAACAAATATATTCAATGCTGGGCTCAATGAGTTTAATCTGTGAAGGAGTAAATATTTCTCACATTATCATTAAACTAAAATTACAATGTTACTTTAGAATTTGTGGATTATTAGGTTAGGTTAAGTTATGTCTGCAATGAAATGTATGCAAAATTTGCGTCATTCCTTGGTATGATTTGTAATGTTAAACCAAATCATTCTAGTAATATATAAGTGGCTCTACAGAGTCATTCCAGATTAACTGCGAGCATCTCAAAAGTACGACATAAAATTACATAAAATTCATTATGTTACTTTAGAATTCGAGGCGTACTATGTCTGCAATGAAATGTATGCACAATTTGCGTCATTCCAGTGGTGATCATCCAGTTCGGCACACGCCTTTAGGACGGTTTGTTGCTTTTGTGAATTTCAATTCGGCTGTCAAAACTGTCAGATTAAGCCAGGTAGACCCCTCGGCGCTGTGGAGATGGAATCCTAACCAACTGACTGACAAATGTCTCACTGACTAGCATAATTACTGATTTATTGACTGATAGTCTGACTGCGTTACCAGTCAATAGAGAGTTTTTTTTTGTGCTAAAAAATTTATCAGCAAACCGATTGCATTTTGACTTGAGGAATAGTTTGTAGATGAAAATACCACCTTCGGAAACAATGATTTTTTGTGGAGTTTTTGAAACAACAAAAACTTTTTTGGTTTTTAGCAAATATTTTGTAAATCATTTAATGAAACAGTATACTTTCAATAGAAAAGTTGTAGTAAATTATAAAACCTTTAAAATGAGACTTTGTAAGTCTTGATCTGTGAATTTTTTATTTAGAATAATAATTTAAAAAACACAAAACATAGATTTTATTATTTTGAAATTTGAAAAGTTAAAGCTTTGTAGTTGTGTAAATATAGACTATTTGGAATTAATGGCATGCAGATTAACCACGCACAAGGTGGACCCTGTTGGATGTAATGATTTCGAATAATAAATCACTGTTTAAACAATTTAGAGCGTTATCTTAAAAAAAAAACTATTGTTACGGCCTATTTAAATTTCTCAAACGGATTCTGAAAGTAGAGATCATGAGTTTCAAAATTATATTCAAGATGTTCATCAAAATGCTGAGAAGTTGGTTAAAAGTGGTCCCGAACACAACCCTAAACGCGCGAGCAATGTTTCGGGGTCAAGTAAAGTTGGTGTTTTGCCGCCGTTGTAAAATAACCAGTAAACTATAGTTTGTCTAAACAGAAGTGCGCTCTGAACCATAAAATTTATGTAAAATCGACCCTCGCTCCCCACGCGCAGACACACTCACACTGCCTACCTGAGCGCAGATTCATAGAAGAAAGATTAGCGCCAGGTAGGCAGTCTGAGTGTGCCTGCGCGTGGGGAGCGAGGGTAGATTTTACTTCGATATTATGGTTCAGATCGCACTGCTGTTTGGATAAACTATTTCTTATAGCGAAGAAGTTCCCCCACCAACTTTACTCTACCCATGACAAACGCGTGTATGGCTATGTACGAGACCACGTTTAACCAACTTCTCAGCATTTCTACGGCAATCTGAAACATACGTTTTGAAACACATGCCTCTACTTTTAGAATCCTTTAGAAAAATTTAAATAGGCCTTAATAATTAATTAAAGTATATTCTTTTTCAAGATAACGCTCTAAATTATTTAAACAGTTATCATTCAAAATCATTATACACAACAGGACCCACCTTGTGCGCGGTCTACATTCCATTAGCTGTAATTTTACACAATTTGAAAGCTGTAACTTTTAAAATGTCAACATTTTGAAAAAAAAAAAACTTTCCATGTTTTTTTATAACTTTTTTTCAGTAAAAATTGCACCGGTCAAGACTTACAAACACTCATTTTACAATAAAAAATAATTGTTTCCGAAGGTGGTAATTTCATCAAGAAACTATATCTCAAGTCAAAACCTAATTATTGTTTTCCTGTACATTTTTTTGCTCTATTGACTGCTTGTATTTTGGTCTAACGACTGCTTGTATTTTAGTCTATGACTGCTTGTATTTTGTTCTAATGACTGCTTGTATTTTGGTCTAATGACTGCTTGTATTTAGATCTAATGACACCTTATATTTTGGTCTATGACTGCTTGTATTTTGGTCTAATGACTGTTTGTATTTAGGTCTAATGACTACTTTTATTTTGGTCTAATGACTTATTGTATTTGCTCTAATGACTCCTTGTACTTTGGCCTAATGACTCCTTGAACTTTGGCCTAATGACTCCTTGTATTTAGGTCTAATGACTACTTTTATTTTGGT
>JAGFPH010000277.1:413864-428650 GCA_018207615.1 Philaenus spumarius | reverse complement strand
AAATGACGGATCTGGCGTGCGATTTAACTTTAAAATTATAAATTTTGTATTCTTTAAGGGCAAAATTCAAACTTGGTACTTAAAAACTACTAATTATAAAACAATTTAACTGGTTAAAAAAAAATGTAAAACACAAAACGAATGTGTATTGTGAATGGGATTAAAATCAGACATTACAAGCAATTGTATGATAAAAAAGAAGCGAAATAAATGGTTCTGTGAATTTAACATTTTTCTTACTATATAAAAATCCAAGATGGCCGTCACTACTGCAGACACTTAATGCTTCAGGGCTAGTAATAGCTATCTAGAATTTTCTCTTTAAAGAAAATCGGTGATTAAAATGTTTAGGAAAATAAAATTATTAGTTCTATATTTTGATCGAATTTACGTGCTACTAGCCTCTGCAAGCAAAAGGTAATATAGAATAACACTTGTTTGAAACAAAACACCGTCTTAATACTTTCCGATCACAAAAGAGAATAAATGTCAATCAAAGTTTTTAATTAATTAAACCGTTTCAATACCTTACATTCTTTCTTTGGAGATTATATTTCCCTTGATTTAAAGCACATTAAAGACAGAATTCTAACTGTAAAGATTCAGTTTCCTCAATTAATTTCAAACAATTAAAAACCTTTACGTAGAGAAAACTGTTTAATTAAAAATTCCTTTATTCGAATGCAATTAAACGTCGTAATTTGTGAAATAGAAGCTGTTGAAAATTGCCGTTTTTAAAATCTAGCTGGTACAATGTTCTAAGTTTCTTTAAAATAAACTCGTAAACCTTGTTTCTTGAAAAAACGGACCTCTCTTACACTTTAGGCGTAATTCCTAATCAAATTTTGGCAATTTTACTGGAAACTCCATGAACATTTAAACTTAAACCATCTTAAGTGGACAAAATGACGGCGGATTAAAAAATTTTCGACTCTCGGTCATTTCAAAGCGGGTTTTAAAATAGAAAACTATTTGGGGCCATATCCGGGGCCGAAGGGGGCCGTAGCTCCCTCTAGCTCCCAACTAAAGGAAGATATGTATATTAATAATTATAGTCAGGTATGTTTCTATTTTAAGAGAATTGTTTAAAAATCAGTATTACTTAGAAGTGAGTTAGAACTAGAATATGAAAAAAAATATTATGTATCGTTTCATCCCACACATATTTCTATTGTTTTTTTTGTTTTTTTTATACAAAAGTTTATACCATGTGATGCTGGGCATTTTTTGGGGCGGCCTCAGCGGTGTAGCTTTGCGTATTCGTTGACGGCGTAAAGGTACAGACGCAATGGCGTGTGGGTTAATATTTCACCTAAACAACTAAATGTTTTCTCAAACATGCAGTCATCGAACTTGTGGTAAATGAGAAAAACAGTGCCAGATGCGGTACAGCAAGTTTTCCTCTCTGTCACGTAACTCTCAGATGCGGTCAACTTAAATGAGGCCACGCCACGAGTATTTTTGATTGATTATCGATTAACAATATTTAAATATTATTAAGGTCCACTGTTTGTACCACCAGGAATTGATTGACCTCTTATCTACAGGTACCTCATCAAGACATGGAGGGGGACGGACGCCGTGGACATACGCGTATCCACACTTTGCTTGAGCCTAATTTCATTTTTGAAGTTATAATTTCTATTGGCCCGTTGGGCACTTTCGCTTGTCTATGTTTCTGAAATCTCGCGTCACGAACTTTTTGCGTAGACACAAGTCAGATCGTATAGAGGGAATAGGCGATACGTAGTATATATTATATAATAATTCGTTATTATAATATTATAATTGTAATAAGTATGTGAAAAATAGTGATTATTATAATGTAAGCAGTATTTATTTAGCGATTAATGATTTTGAGTGAAGTATTAGTGTATGAATTTTACATAGAATTCTAAGAATAATTCAATATGTAAATAATAATTATCCCTTACATATTAAATTATTCTTAGAATTCTATGTAGAGTGCATACACCTCACTCAAAATCATTAGTCAATAAATAAATACTGCTTACATTATAATGATCACTATTTTCGCATACTTATTATAATGATAATATAATAATAATAATAATATTATAATAATTATAAAATTTAAAAACATTATAATTATTTTATTATAACTATACAATTTCAAAATATGATATAATATTTTTTAACAATATATTGACTTGTGTAATTTTTTAACCTTATTTCCTTCTAATTATGAATACTGATATAAATATAAATCGGTCATAGAAGTTATCACTTTCAACGTGTGGTCTTAACCACACCCAATGCTTTATCTTTTATTTATTTATTTTTTTAAACTAACATAACCTAATTCAAAGTTAAAATGAAAAACATGACCGCAACTGGCCCTAACACCGCCAAATTGGCTTATTTTTAAAGTTTTCCACCCCCTTTTGTCTAAGGAGGGGAGGGTACTCCTTACTCCCCATAGCTCCTTAGAAAATATCATGCGCGCGCCCTTGATTCGGAGTATTGTTTTGGTTCAGAAACATTACTTCAAATGATTGGTTGAAACTTCTGAAACAACCTGTAATAAGTTACAGTATAATTAATTTGGTTTTGCATTTGTAAGTTCAGCTCAACGACCTCAAAAAATATCTGCAACTCTTCCAGAATCAGCCTATATTACTTGCTTTCGGAATGCGCATGTTCAAATAACATTTCTAAAGAAATTACGCCCGTTTCCATTTTAATGAAATTTGTACACCTCCTCCGCCATCAAACTGTAAAGAATGAAACAGCTGTCCAACACGTTAAAAATATCCTCAGTTAAATGGCAATGGCTGGAGCAGATGTTTCTCAGAAATAAGAAGTAGATTTCAACTAATTATATGTAAGAAATCCGTGTACGTTAAATACCTAAGAGTTATCAAACTTTAATAAATCCTGCAAGTTTCTCTCACTAAATATGAAAACTTTAATATCTAACTATTTTCCTCCACTTAATTGTTGCTTAAGTTTCTGCAAAAACATATTAAATTTAAGTACCATTACTAAAGCTTTAATAAAACAACTTTAAACGTGGAAATTACCTAACGCCTTGCTAGTTTTGCACTCTCTACCGTCATACTAGCTGCGCTCACAATGTCGTCATCTATCACTGTGCCATTTGTGATACGTCATAGTCTTTGTGACTCCTGTACATTATATACATGTTTGTAAAACATTGCATATGGATGATGGGTTAGAAGAAAATCTATAAAATCCTTGATTTTTTATTATCGTTTTTTTCTATCGGTAGGATAAATCCATCCCCTGAGAGGAACTGTGGGACTCACCTCTCACTTGCGTGCAAGTGAGCAGTACTACCAACTAAAACATCCTCCCTTTCCCCCACGGTCATGCACTGGGGAGAGCGATAACGGCATCTAGGTAACTCTTTAATGGCTGCAAACTAAATACTAACTGAAAGAGAATATAAATTAGAAGCATGCATTATAGTCTTCTGCAAAGTAGAAGCGCTGAAGGCCTAGTCTACGGCGGATCGTTTGCGGTTTGCGTCAGGCCGAGTCTTACCGTCTTCAGAGATGTCGAGTCTCTTGCAGATTTCTTCTATGTGTACTCGTACATAGCCCAAGTCAAGTGAATTTTGAAACAATTTAGAGGCATATCTTTTAGCAAAAACACCTAGGTTATGGTTGCTAGCTGCCCGTATAATAGTAGAGTATCACGCACCATGGCTGACGTGTGAGTCTGCGAAGAACCGCTGCATGAATTTGCTACCAAATTCTTCTTGCTGAATTTGCTGGCAACTGCCCACCAAGCCGTGAACGCATGGAGTGCGTCATCAGCATGGATCGCACTATTAACAGAAACACTTTCACTCTAGCTCTTACAGGCAAGGCTACGCCATGTCAACAAGTGTGAGAGGCAGCCCTGGATTCGCTTTCCTTCGTTGACTTGCTCTGCACGTGTCAGCTGAAGTTGAGTGGACTGTCCAGCGTTATACCAAAGTACTTGATAGTAGGCTTCCAAGGGACAGCCACCTCGTCAAGTTCCTCAGCATGAGGGTCTCCTGCGTGTCATCCTGCGTCTTTTTCTAAAATAGATGGAATCGGATTTCTCCGCATCAATCTTGATGCGCCATTTCTGCAGCTACGTGGATAGCGCATAGTTGCCTCTACATCTTTCTACACGAGGACTACTTCGTTGTCACGTGTTAGTGGCTCGCTCCCACTTAGATCTGGCCGGCAGTTAGAGACACATTACAAATTCGTACTACAGTTTACCAGTTTCTTGCAATAATGGTTTAATTAATTCGACCACGCAGCTGAACCGCTGAAGGGAGTTGAGCGAATTTTTAAAATTCAGTTTGTATGTTTCAGGGTTCAAAAAACTAGTTAGGAAAATGGTCTACTCACAAAGGCGCTAATTAGCTGCCTACGTTTACGAAATCTATATTTGTAATTTGTTTGCATCTCAGCCCCTAGTTTCAGCTCACGCGCTGCTTTGCGAGTTTGCACCTCAACTTTGCGCTCTGGGATTGTTGACTGATCTGCTTCGCTCGCAGCGGACTCATGGATTTGTTCCGAGTACTATTACGGTATTTTTCGTTTTGATCGTATAAGGTCGTGTAAAAAAACAAATATGAAGATAATCTCCTATTAGAACAAATTTAAACAAATTTGTTACTTCTTTAAAAAAAAGTGTGTTTCCTGTTGTGGAATCTTTTGTCAAGTGAACACCTACGAGCGACTTTAGAAAACCACCATGTTTACCATATGGACAATATCGGAAATAAAGTGCAACTGTAAGATTGAGCCTACATATATATACAATTTTTAATGACAATTCAAAACGTGTTCGGGGGACCATGATCGGTGTTCATTTACAACTCTCAACCTTAGATCTTACTAAGGGTGACAGCAATAACACCTTTGCTACGGAAGTTCGCTAAAAAACATACCAGCTGTGATATCAAAAGGCTCGTTTATTATTCTATCTGTTAACTTGTCAACACTACTCACTTGTGGTGTATAATTGTGTTTCTTTACCGATTTCGTAGTAAATTTGTATTATGTTTTCGTTGTATGTTATGTTTCTTTAAGGTAAAACTTTCGAGGAGTTTTTGTGAAATACGTAACTGAACGTAATGACGTCCAGCTTTAGGTCATAAATAATAAATTAAACCAAGTTTAATAATGGGTTGGGAATGAACTTGCGTGAGAGATTGTAATCAACTCTAGCGATAATTGTACGTTTGGGCGGGCTTTCTTATTTCTTGCGGGAAATATGAGCCGGTATTGGTTTCTGTATTGAAGGCTCTGCGGCACAGTTTTGGATCAACTTTACGTAAGACCTTTAAAGAGATTGACTGTAACAGTTGTGTTGCATTATGTGTAAAAAATAAAACAGTCGCGGGACTGCCGACAGAAGTGAAAACTGTAATGAATATAAATTAATTGTTGGTCATATTGGTTTAAACTGAAATTTCATTATTTGAACAATACCAAGTAAATAATTTTAACACAACTTACAAAATGAGGAAGTACAATGCCCATTCAGAGGTATTACCAAGTAAACTATTCTAACACAACTTGCAAAATGAGGAAACACAATTTACTTTTCAGAGGTATTACCAAGTAAACTATATACTCTGCTATATACACATGTATACCATAGATAGTAGATTGTGACGGTAACATGCGTGACGATAAAATCCGATTCACCGCCCGCAAAATTGTTTGGACGCGGTGCCCCTATAGAAGTTTTCACTTCAAAAAATAGTTTAATCCGGAGGTATACCGTACGTCAACGCATTTCCATTCTATAATGTGCTTTGGCGAACTCTATACGAACATTTTGGTTTTTACTTGATTGTAATTGAAAAATAATCGAAACCTAACGGACTAGTAACTAGACATATCCTGTCAGCTTTAAAGAGGATCAATCACTTTAAACTGTTTGCTTTACTTCCGCCGTCTTACCACAAAAACACGGTTATATATTAAACGTTCTTAAACGAAATTAAGTTTTTGTAAATGTGTTGGTGTTCTTAAATGTTTGTCAAATCCGTAATGTGTTATAACAGTGTGACGAGGTATATATATACGTTATATATGGTACCGATAAAATGCATGTGACCATGACTGAATAAATAGTCGAAGCTGCCGTCATACAATAAACAAATATTTGGAGGAGCAGACGTAAATAGAACAATATATATTATACATACAGAGTGTTCATAAATTCATTTTAACCCGCTTCATTATTTTGTTTACAGAACAAATCAACAAAACTTTGAATACATCTTGTGTTGCATTACAGGACACATTTCTTACATAAATGATCCTCTATGATTTTTAGGGGCTTGGGGGAAGAGGTTTAACAATTAATTTTAAACGTAAATTTAAGTCAGTTAATACACCATTGTAAAGCTAATAGAAAACCAGAATGGAACAAACCAAATCTTAGTATTTTGTTTCGTTACAAAGTAATGGACAAAGTTCTGGAAAACGATATTTTTATTATAACATCAAAGAAGCTTATTAATTTATTATTAATAATAAGTTGGTTCTTAAGAGTAGCCTAATATAAAAAAAAAAAAAAATTATTTTGTCAATTTTTTTATAACCAAATTAATAAATTCAAATACAATCTAAAAACCTTATAAGACAGGCAGAGGTGTAGAGGATGTTAAAATAAAACAAACAAAAGTGTTTTTTTATCACTTTACAGCCATTTTGGAATACCAATTTTCTCGATACCAGAAAATTATGAAACGATATTAACAATTTTGCATTTCTAGTTGTAAAGATACACGTGTTTTCGTTGAAACGACATCAAGGAAAATAACGTTACAATAATATTTTCGTTGGTTTGGAAGACACCAATGAATCAGTCAGTCAGAACATTGGCTTTTACAGAAATAATTAAATGCAAGTATTCAACATTCTAACATTAATTTATGGATTTACTGAAAGTAAATTTCATTAGCTTGTGATGCAGGGGCGCCCATATGATATTTTCTAGGGGGGAGGGATAAACCGGGGTGTGGAGATTAAGGAGTAACCTCCCCTTCTTCGGTAAAGAGGTCCAGGGAAATTTTTGACCTCCCCCAGAAAGTATATGTAAAGTCAAACAGCACATACCATTTAAAACATATTTTAGCGCTAATCTCTTAAAAGAAAAATGTTTGACTAGGTATAATTAATAATACTGTATACAAATTTTCCTTTCTTCAAGAGCTAGGGGGGGGGGGCCTCATATGTATGGGCGCCCATGTTGTGATGGCAAAACAATTTTAAGTTCACACAATTTATATTTTTCTCGAAACAAGGTCCTGTTGTGTTCTTGTGGCTTTATTTCAAATGTACAAGTGTATTAAAAAGATATTTTTTTATAATAATCGGTAAACTGTTTCGATTTTCCTGTATATTTTATGTAGGCTAAATATTGGTCCTAATCTATTAAATGTTTGGCAAAGTTGGATCTAAGGAACATATTCTGCGAACCTTTTTGTGAAGGTTCGTCCTATTTGTCAAATAAAAATGTTTGCTAGTCGGTACATGCAATTTTTAGTAAGAAGATAAACATAATAATTAATGTAATAATCAGGGAAGGACATTAAAAAGGATTTCTCTGTCGTGTGGGCGAACACACTCTAGACAATTACACCAGACTAACTTCGGCTCAGGTAATTATAATCCTGGCTAATACTGTTGAATCATGAACTCTCTGCAATTACTATGTGGTGTAATTCTGTTGCGATTCTATTCCTGTCATATGTTATGTTGGCCGAAGAGGTTTACGCACGCGACAGGTTTGCTACGAGTTTACACGAGCTTACCCGAGCTTACACGAGCGATAACATGTCAACTTTAGGCTATCCAATAAACAACAACACACGTAACTGGTCAAGCTTTATGAAAATCATTTACTGTATTCCAGTCAGTTAAAAAAATAAATTTCGAAGACTATTAAATAATCGAAACATTGTCTACGGTTATTAGCCTTGCTTGTAAGACCAGTACATGTTATATTGTATCATTTACAGTATAAAGTACTGGTCCTACAATGCTCCGTTTCCTTTTAGCATTTTATTTTTTATACTAATTACTAGCGAATTTCCACATTAAGGATGATCTATTTCAGTGACTCTTGTGGTAAAACCTTAGATCGGGAGTAGCCAATGTGCACCAATCAGAGTCCCCAGAACACGTTTTGGGTTTGATTAAATATTGTATATATATGTAAGTTGTATCCACAAATAATGTGTAGTTTATATAAAATAATGTTAAGGTGTACTGTATGTTAGCTGAGTTAGCATTCTTTAGATCCGTTATTCCTTAGTTGTAGTTAAAAGCTTGCTCCGTGAAAATCTACAACTGTACTAGAGTAGTTTACGTAGCCTATTTGCTATAAATAGTTTACAAGTATAAAAATTGTGTGTAATAAATAAAAAAACATTTTGAAATTAAATAGATACAAGAAAATTATTTGCTTTAAAAAAATCTAAACGTATCAACTCGAGACGTAACTTGTGTTCGCACTCTACGTCCGATTTAGTCAATTTTGTACACACATTGGTTTTCTAAGTAGCTCGGACGAGTTCTTTAGCCAAAAAGATCCAACAACTGGAAGCACGTTTTTCGTCCGGAGGTAAAATATTTTTTGAGATTTTTCGTACTAGAATTAATCTTTTTTAGGGTTTAAAAAAATATGTAGGAGATAATTATATAAATATGAGACTAGTATGTAAATTTTGTTTTCTAACACAACCTTATAGCCCGTCTCGTTCCCTCAAAACCGGGGAAAATTTAAAATATCATAAAAGAACCCTGTAGAAATACACGTAGGCCGTTGGTAGGGTATACTGCAAGGGAAGCGAAGCAGTCTATTAAAAGACGCAAAGTCGAGGTGCAAACTCTCAAAGAACGAAGCAACTCGTGAGCCGCAGATAAAGGAATAGATTCAAACACATTCTACTAATATATTTGTCCTACAGCTGTTTAATAAACACTCATAGCAGTGCGCAAACTAAACTACATGTGTTCAGCGTTAAGTAATAATACCTCTTTGTTTTGCTTTACCGCACGGCTAAACAGCTGGCGAGCGATCAAGTAATACTTTGCGCACTCCAGCTGTTTAATTTGAGCACTGTACGCAAAGTAAACAGCTGATGTAGTCTATGTTTTAAAAATTTGGATTGTTATGGAACTAACTTCTGTAAAACAGATCTTTTTAAAACACTAAATTAAAATGTAGCTGTAGGAAAAACGTTATGTGTATCACGGGTGCAAAGTTTAATTTGTCACGCTCGATGTCAAAAGTGTATCACGTGCGACCAACTCAACTTTGCACCCTAGATACACAAATAACTATTGTGCAAACGAACACCTATTCAGCGCCTTCGTAAGTAGACCAATTTCCCAAATAGTTGGTTGAAACCCTAAAACGTAAAAACTTAATTTTGTAAATTCGCACAACTCACTTCAGCCGTTCATTTGCGTGATCGAATTATTCCAACTTTCTACTTTAGTTGTATCAATAAGGCGTAGGTGTATTAGCCTAATAGTTAAAATTTTTTAATCAAAAAGTAGTTATATTTCAAATACAAACGCATAGTAATGTTTTTACAACCACATTTTGAGATAATAAAGCGGATATTTGAATAGTTAAATGTATTTAAATATTGGCTTCCTCTGCCTGCCTGTACAGGAAACCTAAAAAGTCTCTAAAATCATTGAATTTGTGCTAGTTTGTTGGATGATATTAATTAAATAATAGTTTTTATCCAAAACAACAGTAACACGTATATCCATCCACAGCCTCGGCAAGTTTTTAGAACGCCAAACATTGCAGTGGAAGACAAGTTTCAATTAGGAATCTTTAAAACTGCACTTTATGAGCCATTAATGATCTGACAACTGATTAAATCGTACTAGGGTGCACGCTACGATCACCGATTTATAAACATTTTGAAGATATCGATTTTAAATTCCACTTGCACGCACGTTACAGATACCGGTGCGAATGCTGGCACTTGAGCAAACCGCTACTAACCTAACTTAAAACATCAGTACCCGGTACATATCTGTTTAACACGTTCACTTCTAAGGGGACTCACATGTGAGCTTAACAATGAACACTATGAGAAGCGGCCGATGCACAGTGCATTGCACTTGCACGCCAACCGCCGTATTGTAAGTATGTTTTATTAGGAGTATTTTCAATACACAATGAATTGCGAGCTTCGCACAAATACCATCGTCACGCGAGTATTTTCAATACACAGAGCATTGCGTGCTTCGCACGCCAATTTTATGCCTAAGTGTTATGGACGCACATGTGCGTCCGCTTTAAAATATTAGTGATTATTACGTAGAAATGTTAAAAAAAATAAAGTAATTTCTACTCATTTAGGCTAAAAATATAACAAATAAAATGTCAGCTCCTAGCATAGGAAATACGACATTTGCGAAGCAGTGAACGTGTTAAGGGTGAGGTAAACATCCACTAGTTCGTTTGAAGGATGAGTCACATTAGAAAGCGGTGTTGGAAATTTTTTGTTTCTCTCCACTTAAGCCCTTTCCCTACACCCCCGGCCCATCGCGCCAGGGCGAGGCCAAATGCCAGGATTCTGTTCTGTACTATATTTTTTATGACTGGAAACTAGGTAGCTCCAATGTCAGAAGGTATCTCTACTACAGTCCTTTATTCTCTGATGGTTCGCCAACAGGTTTTCCCTGCATATAATACCAAAACACTTTGTACCCTACAGATTCTGTAACTATCACAAAGTAATTTCAAACTTACGAAGTGAAACAAACAACCTTGACACAGTAAGGTTGAACCTAACCCAACTGCAGTCATAAATCAAAAACAGAGCTGCTGATTATTATCTAACACGAAGCCCGCTACTGTTGCATGAATTGATTGTTTGTAATTCATTCGGAATTGTACAAATGTTGAAATATTTGCTTTGGAAATGACAAAGCGCGGTCAACTACGAGCAATCGTGTTTCAGGTCGGAATATTTACAGTCGATTGTTTAGCTTTAATACTTGCTCCGTGCTTGCAATACTACTAATGACTCTATTTAGACCCTGATTTAACCCTTACGTGGGCGCACTGGGAGTAAAAAACTGAAAAAACTAAGCAAAATTTGTTTAAAAGTTAAATGCACCTAAAAGTCTCTTTTTACATTAAATTTTATACAGTTCTTTTTTGCAATGTCTAATTATTTGGCAAAAAATTGCTTTTTTTAAATCCTATCTTTCAAATATTGCTACACATTTTAGAATAAACAATGTAAACTTTGATTCAGCCAAAAACTAGGAAATAAATAATTTACTATTAAAATAAACCTCATTTACTTTTAAGCGAATTAGCATAGGAAAGATGAGCTATTGAAGTGACCCTTACCGTAAGTAGGGTAAGACCTAAGTTCGGGGAGTAGTAAATGAGCATCGAACATGTTTTAGGGTGTCATTAGAAATTTTATATATTTATGTATATAGTGTTCCCACTCTAACGGCCGTATTTTAAGTCCGATTTAGTCCAAAATTGATGCTCACGTTAGTTGCCCACGTCATTTAGAAGAGTTCGTTAGCAAAACAATCCAACGACCGGAAGACCGTTTTTTGACCAGAAGTAACATATGTATATAGCGTTCGCACTCTAACGGCCGTATTTTAAGTCCGATTTAGTCCAAAATTGATGCTCACGTTAGTTGCCTACGTCACTCAGAAGAGTTCGTTAGCAAAACAATCCAACGACTGGAAACACGTTTTTAGACCGAAAGTACGTATTTTTTAAATATTTTTGGTACTAGAATGAAATTTTTTAGGGTTTTATCTTAAAATATTAAATGTAGGGTATTATTCTACAAATTTCGTTTTTTACAAGACCTTATACCTCGCTTGGTTCCCTCACAATCGATCAAAATGTAACATACCATAAAATACCCGGTTCAAATCCACGTGGGGGATTTAACCTTGAAGGCATCTTCTGATCCGAGGCCGACGGCCGAGTTTTTACGCTGCGAGCGAAGCGAACCAGTTCATAATTAATTGCAAAGTCGAGTTGCACACTCGCAAAGCGAGAGCAACGAAGCAACGCATGAGTCGAAGCTGGAGGCTTAGGTGCAAACAGATTCTACTGCCTTCGAGAGTAGACAATTTCCCAAATTGTCGGTTGAAACCTTAAAACATAAACATTTAATTTTGGAAATTCGCTAAACATAGGCCAGCGGTTCAGCGAAGTTATCGAATTATTGTTATAATTTTTCTGATAATCTTTAAAATGTGTTGGCGTTAAACGCACCACAGCAGTCTTTGAAGTGACTTATATTGCTGATAGAAACGAGTAAATCTAAAAACAAGCCAAGTAGATGAGTCACAGAACTCTAGGAACTTGGCAGGACGGAAGGGTTGTTATACCTACTTGACTTTTATAAACAAATTTACATAAACTTAGGTTAAAATACATTTAAGGGTTAAACAATGTATTTTGACTTTTTAAGGTCGGGACACACATGACAGCACGTTCCCAAAACGCACACATCCTATTGTTCCTTCACAGTTTAGTTGATATGGAGGCTTGTTGCGTTACTACCCGACCCAACTACATCGGGTCCTATTCACTACCAAGTCGAATTATGAATATCCTTGTCTGAGTGTTTAATTCCAGATCCAAATTTCTTCATTTCAGTAAAGCACCTTATGTTTAAGTAAACCCCATTATGAAGTTTAAACGACAAAAAACTTGCATTACATTAGTTTTTATTGTAACATGATTGTATTGCTATACTATGTCAATTCTAACAAATTGTTAAAATTGTTTTCTGAAAACAAAATGTATTCTCCCAAATAAAATAATATACTGTCCAAATAATTATTACAGTACTATACATCAGAATTTAGGTGCAGCACCAACAATGCTCTGATGATTTCTGTAAACTAAAGTTAGTGCTTATTTTTCTCAATACTTAATTCATTTTGATAACAAGTTTTGAATTTAAAGATTTTTCCTAAAGTTTTTATATTATTATTCAGTTATTACTGTACAATATTCAATCATTTATTTTCAAAAAAAAAAAAAAAAAAAAAAAAAAACAGCTCTTAAATTAAAATAAATGTAATTAAAACAACTATTCCACATTAATACAAATTATTCTTAAACAATTAAATATCAATAAAAAAAATATCAAGGGAAACATATTCCTAATGACTAGTTTAAATGAGTTTTACGAGGTTGATGTTTTCATACGGGCTACTAGCGTAAGATATCCGTTTCAATAGCATGGACAATGCCTGCAAATCCTTAGACTTGACGAGAGTTAAGGGTCTGCTGTAGTAGCAGCCATCTTGGATATTTATCCCATAAGAGCAATGTTAAATTTCAAACCATTTATATCGTTTACTTTTTATCATAAAATTGTTTGCAAGGTCTCATTTTAAGCACAGTCGCAATACGCATCAGTCTTGCGATTTACATTTTTTTAAATAGCTACCGGTATATAATTGACTTTTTGTAAGTACAAAGTTTGAATTTTTTTCTTAACACAATAACAAATTAATAATGAAAAATAATTTGCAAGCCGGATCCGAAATTTTATAAAGAATATTCAGTTTTTTTTTTCAACACTCAATTACAAAAGATAGACTTATAAAATGGTTTGAAATGAGGCAATGTCAAAGCGTTTAGCTGCAAGAAATTGCACTGTTTAGATAGGGATACAGTGAGAAGCGGTTACGTTTCCGGTTGCTTTCTCGTTTACTGGAGCAGACCCTTAAGTACTCAATCTGCAAATGCTATCAACTAAACTGTAAACGGACAATAGTGTTGGCCTTATCTAGGCTCAGTGAGGTCACACTTTACCGTAGCACTGCCGTGTGTTGAGACAACACTCAACTCCTCCTCTTGATTTTTTTGCTAGTAAAATTTAATTTTAAAATGTTGAAAATCTTCGAAACAATGATTTTTGTAATCATATCAATCGCGTTAGAGGAAGAACATGAAAAATGGAAAAGGACAAAAAAGAAAAAAAATGGGTTCACGATGCTTGGAAGACGAGACATATTTCGTTTCGATGTTTCTCGTTGGTTTGATCGTAAATAACGGAAACTTTCGAATTTCTTCTATAAGTCTTTCGGGATCTATACCGGGGCCGTGTTGGTCAACGTGAAAAAGTAAACAAAACTTAACTGGCATGGCGCGCCCCGGGTGGGTTGACACGTCGCGCCCCCTTTGCGGTGATGTTAGGACTATTCCATACTTTTCCATTAGATTAGTCCTCCACCGTTTGTTGGCCAACACTAGGCCGTGCTGCGGTTATGTGTGTCCCGACATTAAAACGTAGCTTCACAAACTATAAACAGTAGGAAATATCGTTTTGTTTCAGACTTGCAAAACCCGATCGGGAACTAAGACAAAGAAATCCCGATTTATTTTATTTCGATTTCTAATTTAAAATGATGATTTAGTCAGGCTTATTATATTTTAAGTTAGATAGGGTTCCTACGTCGCCGTCGTGAATGATACTTCTTTTGGTTTACCATATATTTTATTTTCTCGGACATTTTTCGCAATATTCCTGATGTATTCTGTTTTTCAACATACTGTATTGTATCTTACAGTGTCCTGGATACAATATTGTATCTTGTGTTCACTACTGATATTCCAACTGTTCCAGGTGTGACACTGTAGCTTTATGCCGACTGTACCATGCTGCACTGTAGCAGTGCTAGTCCTGCATACGCGTGAAGAACTATGCAGCATCAGCTTTGTAATACATGTGAGTTTCAGGGTTTTTAAACATCAAAATAGTA
>JAGFPH010000277.1:359930-413854 GCA_018207615.1 Philaenus spumarius | reverse complement strand
TATTAATAAATTGTTTGTAAACGGCTTGCACAGCACAGCACGTTACAGCTAGATATATGCTGTCCCCATAACTGGAGAAATAGCTCATTAAGATTAATAAGGAAACATTTCAGAAAAGACGTAAGATGACGTAAGATGACCCCGCGCTATACCTTGGCATAACAATGGTCAGTCGACTCAACTTCAGGCGTCACGTGCTGAACAAGGTCTCCGAAGGAAATCGGATTCAACGATGCCTCTCGTCCTTGAGGGCTAGTCGTAGCCCCCTATCTGTACGTACTAGAGTGAAATTTTGTTGTTAATAGTGAGATCAGTGCTTGGTGGGCGCTGACCAGCAAAAACAACTGGAGGAAACTGGAGACTTCAAACACTGGCTTTACAAAACCTCACACGCCTGCCGTGATATCCGAGGAACGCCACCACTCTAAGGTCAGCTAGCATTTCTACTCCAGATGTTTTTGTTAAACGATGCGTCTATAAACGTTTTCAGGATGCACGAGACTCAACATCCCGGAAGAAGGAAGTCCTCAACCAGCCGCCATCTTGGATGATCCTCCGTAGAGTGGGGACTGCTGCGACTCCACAAATAAGAAGCTCCGACCATTCATACCACTAAATTGTATTCGTGTTTCAATGAGTGTGTCTAGTTTACAGCTTGTTGCTATTATTAACTTCCTTAAATGCATAGGGAAGGAAAGATGTTTTAGTTGGGTTTACATGCAAGTGAAGGGTGAGCCTCACAGTACCTCTCAGGAGAGCGGTTTTCGTAAATGCAGGTGATTCTCAAAAAAAAAAAGAAGAAGAAAAGAAACTGAGACACTTTCTGTGCTAGCCCCTCTGACTGATGAAACTATAGAATAAAGTTCATACAAACATATTTCTGGAAACGCTCTTCACCATCCGCCATTTTGTTTCGTACTAAATAATGTATACCACTAGAACGTCTTGGATGGATACAATTCCACTTTCTTCCCCATTGTATTGTAACCTCGCTGCCTACATCAAGGATGTTACGACATGTCTCAGATATCTTGTTAACTCTTCACAGGAACAATGCAAGTTAATTATGAACTAGCAAAGCGTATATCCTTGTTTTCCGAGATAATAACAGTTTCTTGTCAGAGTCTTGTACACTTGGGGCGTTGCGCGGAGTTTCAGGAATTGTCTACGTACTCGCTTGTCTGTTACACAATGAGATACGCTTGCGTAATTCGACATCAAAACGATTTTTATTTCCTTTGTGTGAAATACATTTTGAAATCTTCGACCTGAAAATGTTAAAAGAGTTTCTCAATAACAAAATATATAAGTTGTGTGTCAGCATCTCATGGTCGAAAATGTGTTAAAATAGTTTTTTTTTGAAATATGAGCTTAAAACATGTGTTACACAAATTATTTTGATTACATGATGTGCTCGATTATGTCCTTAAACTTCTCCTAAGGTCAGGTAGGAAGCGATAGTGACCACTACAGTTGACAAAATAACTCGACCACGCAGCTGAACCGCTGACGCTGATGTTACTTGAATGAATTACCAAAATTAAGTATATAAATATATTAGGATTTCAACCAACTACTGTATTTGGCAAATATTTCTTGTGTTGAAGGTCTGTTGGGGGTTGGGGTATAGGAATACATTATTATTATTATTTTATTTTGATGCATGGAAAATGAGTGTAAGAGATGTGATAGGTGTATGGAAGTATTTTCTCTTTCTTTTTTAAAAATATTTTGTATAGTATTGTGTTTCTTTTTAATATGTTGAACTTGTAGCTAGCTATGAATGTGTATGTATAGGTATGAAAGAAAGAGTGTATGGTTTATTAGTTTATGTGAGTATATGTTACGTATATGTAATTGAACTATGTATTTACGGAATGAATGCAGATCCTTAGGCCTAATTATCGCAGAACAATTATTTTTTACTTCTATTTGTAATATGTTTTAATTTTAAATTTAATTTTAATATATTAAGAATTTAACTGTTTCGATGACATCTGTTTTTTTCTTTTTCTTTATATGCGCCTTCAAAACGGGCAGACCCATGAAATTATAATTTCATTAATTTTTTTACAGTTTTTGTTGCTTTTTAAATGAAGTTTTTTTTATTAGGATTTAGAAATAATATTGTTATTGGTTTTCTTTTTGTTTACTTTATCTTAAGTAATGTATTATAATGTCATATTTCAATTTATTCTGCTAGTTCTGTTGGTTGTTAAAGTGAGTTTTATTTTTATTTTGTAATCTAAATATGATTGATTGATTGTTTTTTATTGCTTCTGATTTACAAATTATAAATTAATTCTTACAAAAAACATACTTTTAAAACTAAACAGAACTGACCCGCTCACAAAAAATTACAGAAACAAGAAAGGAAACCCCGAGGTAATGAAACCTGAGTGAGGAGGTTTTAAAACAATATATATACATACATCCATAAAACAAAATTCAAAGATAAAGTTGAGTTTTTCGCAGCCGACCGAGTTTCCAATAAATATACACACAATTATTTACATTTAAATCTACAAGCACAAATTTTACTTCTAGTCTTTTTATAAACAACACATACATTTATGACTTAAATTGATTTACACACATATACACAACAGTTGATATAAATCATAAGGGTTTTACAAAAGCTAAAATTGTTTCACTTTCTCACTATACTATAGTATCAAGAAAGTATTGTGATCGCAAAAAAAATCAATGTCGAGATTTTTGTGGAAATGTCCGTTTTGGGAGTCCAAAAAAGTCGTTTTTACAAAATGTCTGTCTGTATTTATACAAAGCTATAGCGAAAACTATTCGCTCGATTTAAAGCAAATTTGCACCAGACATGTCAAGTCGGAATGAATAGATGCACGAAAAACGGTTTAATTTTTTTTTTAAACAACCCTCTTTTTGGCAACACCCCCCAAAAAATCAGTTATAATTTTTTTTTTTACAAAAAACAACTCTAACGATTTTGATAAAATTTGGCTTATTTGTAGCCTTTAATGTACCCTACCATATGCAAAAAACAGCATCTTTCTAAAAATTCTCGTTTAGCTAATAATAATAACTGATTTTTTGGGGTTTTTTGGCCATAAAGATGGATGTTTTTTTCAAAAATGGTCAAAACCTTTTTTCTTGCATGTATACAGGCCTAATTGACGTGTTTTGTGCAAATTTGTTCAAAATCGATCGAATAATTTTCTCTCTAGATAATTATAATAATATGTATTAGTTAATCTCCTACTTACATAAATCACCTCTCCTACCACACCTACAATTATGAAGTCACAGTGAATCTGTTTAATAATTTAAACATGTTTGTGAGAAAGTATGTGCCAGTTCCTGGTTTCTTGTATTGTTTTTCTGACAATACAACTATTTTACGATATGTTCATCGTATATATGTAGACATACATTATACAAAGCCAATCAGACTTAGCATACATACTTGCAAGGATACAACACCTGAATATAACACCAAGAGCAAATTATTACGCAGCAAACAGCTGGAGAACTTATGTCTGTTCTAATATGATTTAATTCTTTCTGGCATAAAATAAAAAAAGGTGCCAGATATGGCTAAGATTTAATATAAATAGTGAAATTTGGTTTAGGTACAAAACCTTTTGATCTATTCCGCAATGTCAAAGCTCTTGGCCCTAGAGTACCATCTCTATCCCCACTTCTGTCAAAAAAGGTTCTCAATACTTTATAAATAAGCAGGTTTTTAAAAGGTATATATTCAGTTTTTTGAAAAGAGGTTCACTGTGTTCGTTTTGTTTTGTTTGTTTTTCTTATTGTAATAAAAGGAATGAAATCAATTTTTAAAAATCGTCTACTCACGAAGGCGCTGAATAGTTTCCTGAGTGTGCGAAATTAGTAGAATTTGTTTGCTCTTCAGCCTCCAGCTCCTGCTCATGCTCCGATTCGTTGCACTCGCAGCGGAAAAACTCGCTTTGCTGAAAAACATTTAAAAAACTTACTGTATCACGAATCAAAAATCTGTTGTTACATATTTCAAATAAAACAGCTGATAGATCATAAGATTTAAACAATTTTAGGTTAGGAGTGTACTAAACAAACACACTTTTCATAAAACAAGTTTAGATTTATTACCATAGCAACCAAATTGGCAAATTTAGAAACGGGTAATTATTCTTTACAAGCAATTGTTTTTTTAGATTAGTTAATAACAAATACAAAAACAAATTTAAAAATGCTTACTATATCATAATTCAAACACCTTACTAATACAATTATCACATCTTCATTCTTTATTAGGCCTATAGACCAGTTTGACATATTTCTTTACAGTATCAGATTTTGGTCATATTTTATAAATTTATTGTCAACTGGCTCCATTCTATATAAAATTAAAAAAAACTCTTGTCCTATTAAAATAGTAATTCTCGTGAATGTATCACAATAATCTGTTTGCATTTGCTTCGATGCGAAGCATTTAGAGGTGGAGCCTTCTAGTACAGTAGGCCCATATAATTTTAATTATATACAAGCAGATTTCCCGATTAGACATCGTGATGCTTCACACGATAATAATTACAAACTCTGGTTGACTAGAGAGGGGGGGGGGGGATGACATTGGTCCCTGGAGTCTGAACTCAATGCAATTAAGGTTACCCTTGTAATTGAACTCCCAACATCTTGTGTGTTTTGTCACCATACATGTACTATATAGGGTGGTTCAGAAATACTGTGCTTAAATGTGGAAAAACAGTAAAATATTGATTGTAATCCACTTTGAATTTTAGAGAGTAAACAGACATTAATTCAATTATTCCAAGTTCATACATATGTTATAAGAAAGTACAAGGGATACCTTTGCGTGCTTCGCACGCCAACCATATTACTCGCTCCGCTCGCACTGTTGTGAGAGAAATACTCGTAGTTTAAAAAAGTTACACTCTAAGTGATGTTGTTTACTTAATTAATGTTTAATTTAACTCTAAATAAATGTTACTTGGTAACTTAAAAAACTACTCTTAAAAATAATAACAATAAATACAATTTGTACTTCAGATGTTGATCAAAAGGATTTGATGGTTAAAGGCAATCACACCATCTGCATGTGTTTTTTCTAACTTTAATTATATTCGATTTGATTTTGCCCTCTGAAAGCACCACACAAAGTTTGAAGAAACTCATGACTTTTCATTACCGAATATGAAAAGAAAAATCAAAACATTATATCTCGAGAACCCCTAGTTCTATCGACTTCGGACTTTCCATTTCATTCCCTTTAGAGTGTCCAATAATCCGTAAAATTATTATTATCATACTATGAAGCGATCGACTTTGATAAAACGAAATATCGAACTCCTATTAATACGACCCCACTACTATATGCCAAATTTTAGCTCTCAAGCTAGCTACTGTTTTACTATTTTAATTTCATCATTTATATCATCGTCTGCTTATTAAAACTTAATAACTGCAATACAGCCCGTAACATTACTTTTAAACTACTATTTACTAGTAGTTTAGTAACTTTAATTTTTCTTTTTCCGATCTCTGATGTTTATTTTGATTTTAGATATTAAAAACAAATTGGTATTATTTAAATATTGTATACAGATATATAAAAATCCGTACTAAATGCGAAATAATAGACTGAATTACACGGATTTTGAAAGTTAATTAAAATGCTTAAATGGCATTAAACATTTTCCGAGAAGGCCCCTTTTTTATTAGAGGTTTTTCACCCTAAAATAATAAGTTCCCAGAAATATCGTTTCGCCAAGGGCCCCGCAAGGTCTAGAATCCACCACTGATCTTACGGTCAGAAAACAACTGTCTCTGGTCCTTTCTTATTTTTGATTTTTATAAACGATTTTAACAGTTATATTTCATCCTTTTCAGTTTTGTATGCAGATGACACGACTCTGCTTAGTTCACATAATTATCCTGTAACAGCTAGTGCTAAACTTGATAACTCTATGGTACTTGCACTGACTTGGTTTTCGGCATATAATCTTAAAACTAATGAAGACAAGACCGCACGTATCATCTTCTTGCTTGATCACACTCTATTGGAAAAGGAAACTTTTAATACCGTTACATTATTGGGTATGCATTTAGACAGTAAGCTTACCTGGGAATCTCAGATTGCAACTCTTTGCATAAGACTCTCTAGGGTAATTTATTTATTAAGAAAATTAAAGCAGTGTGTTAGTTCGGAAGTACTTCGTCTAACATACTATGGTCTACGAATGCTAATGTATGGTGTACGGCTCTGAGGCAATGCGGGTCCTTTGGGGAGATTTTTTATATTGCAAAATAAAAGCAATATAAAAATTGCCATGGCTTATTATTGGGTTGTCAAATAGACAATCCTGTAGACCCGGTTTTTGTGGACTAGGGATTATGACTTTGCCTTGCCTATATATACACTGTAACTTAATTCATGTCCAACAAAATACATTGCAATTTGATAAACAGTATGAGAAACATGGTTATAATACTAGAAACAAATGTGATATTATAGCTCCCAGTATAAGACTATCTAAAACGCATAGGAGTTATTATTACTAACAGTATATACTATTTAATAAACTGCCTCTGTATGCAACAACTTTGCCTGAAAAAACGTTCAAAAGTGTAATTAAAAAATGGCTTAGGTAAAAAGCGTTCTATTCTGTGGAGGAATTTATAAATCTTATCTTATTAAACGAGCAATTCTTGTATATTTGTTTATAAATTTATTTCGGGGATCTCGCTAACGGCTTTAATGATTTTGATGAAAATTTGCATATAGGAGTTTTTTGACGTCAGAAATCGGATGCGCTAGGTCTTATGTCTGCAAAAATGCGCATACAATTTAAACTCTGAACTTCTTTTATATACCACCTTTGAAGTCACTTAGTACAGGCGAATAGATACATTATAGACACAATAAAGATGTTTTACAAACAGATGTTAATCTCTTAATTTTAGCTCCAGATGTTTATATTTAACAAACATAAATCATTAACAATGTATCAGGTGGTATAATTTCAAACTTATTTCTTTATTCAAACACCAAAAGTAACTAAAACATTATTTTTGTGTTGTTATTAACCGTTCTGAAATCCTTTTCACCAGTTTCTGCATACTTTGCCTTTCTATAAAGGTAACACAAATTATCTAATGATTATAATTAGTATTTGTTATTTCTAAAATACATAAATAATATCAAATATGGCTTATTTGTTTGATAAATTACTTAACCTACATGTACCTATAGAGGTCTCTGGACGTCAGGATTCTAATGCGCTAGGTTTTATATCTGCAAAAAATTCTAATAAAATTTTAGAACTAATTACACTCGTGTTTTTTTAAATTTAAATAAACAGTTCCTATGTACGTAAGATCGAAAAATATTCATATTTATTCAGTATGCGATTCGTATTTACATAAATTTTCATAAAAAACAATTAAAAAAAATACTGAGAGATGATGGTTGCCTAGGTGCTTGTTTTGATTTAATTAATATATATGTACGTGTAGTGTGATATCATGTATGTTAATGTTCTCTATTCCAAAATGACTGTTGCCTATTACATGTATTATGTTTAACGGAAATAAAGCTATTATTATTATTATTATTATTGTTATAACACTATTCAAATCTAGTAAAGCTCTCTGTGTGCTTTGCACGGCAACTCCAGTTCTTCTTTTGCTAGCAGAATTGAAATGAAACAATTGTTTAACAAACAGTACAATTTTAATCAATCTATTGTTTTTCTGGTTAAACTGTTCGCTGATATGCCTGTTATTCCATAAACATTGTTGCATATGAGAAATAGCAGTGATTTCTCCCCCTACGCTGGCTAGTTACTCACTCATCACCGAGTGTTAACCTAACAACAATTTCTCGGTCAACCATAAAACTTCTACATATTTATAACATAAGATATTTAAACTTTTTTGTCAATTCAATACAAGGGAAGTGTATTTATTTTGTGCGTAATGCATTGAATTTATGAAAATCCCACTCTTCAACACAACTTTCCTTGAATCAACCAAGTCAAGGTGATATCGTCGAAGCATGCACATCTAGATTACCATGTAGTGTAATTCTGATGCAATTCTATTTCCGTCATATCGTATGTTATCCACAGAGGTTTGCGCACGCTACAGTTTTTGTTATGAGTTTACACGAGCGATAACATGTAATACTCGTTTTCACTTTGTAGCACGGAACCGGTCGAGTTTTGTTCCAACCATTCATTACAAAGTTTGCATTAGTAGAAGAAATCATTTTCGTCTTGGGCGTTCAGGCTCAGATATAACTTCCAAGTTCCCATTGACTCACGTAGAATGAGGATCGAACAGATTTATTCTGCTTTTGGCGTTATCGAAAGTCCAGACAAAATTTAATGGTAATACTTTAAATATGTTCAACAATTTTACTATTCATAACAGTCTATATTTGGATAGGCCTACATACAAACAGCTTTTCTAGACAATTATTACCCTGATGTTTCACACAATAATTACAATCTCTGGTGAACTATATTGGGAAAGGGGGGGGGGGATGACATTGGTCCCTGGAGTCTGAACTCAATGCAATTAAGGTTACCCTTGTAATTGAACTCCCAACATCTTGTGTGTTTTGTCACCATACATGTACTATATAGGGTGGATCAGAAGTACTGTACTTTAAAAGAGGGAAAACGGTAAAATGTTGATTCTAATCAACTTCGTGTTTTACAGAGTAAATATACATTGATAAAATTATTTCTTTTTCAGGTATAGGTTATAAGAAAGTACAAGAGAGACTTTTGCTAACCATATTGCTCGCTCCGCTCGCACGTTTTGAATTACTTTAAAAATTGTTACACTCTAAATGTATACGTTGAATACATTAAATAAATGAATGAGTTAATAATTAATTAATGTTTAATTTAACCATAAATAAATGTACCGTGTCTAACTTTAAAAATAAAAACACAAAAAAAATATTTATTTCAGATTTTGATCAAAATGAAGTATTGTAATCTAATTTTACTAAAATAGTTAGTAAAAGGTTGATTTCAGAGATAAGAGAGTAAATAGAAACGTATAACATTATTTGAAGTTCAGGCATGGGTTTCAAGAAAGTGTAAGTTAGATCTCTGCGTGGTTCGCAGAGACAACCAAATTTTTCTCTCTGCTCGACCTGTCGTGAGCGAAATAGTTTAAAAAAATGTTACACTGTAAATGTAAATGTTGAATTAATTAAATAAATGAATGAATTAATACTTATTTAATGTTAAATTTAACGGTAAATAAATGTAAATCTTTAAAAAATCTTCAAAAAATAACAACACAAAACACAGTATTTATTTTAGATGTTGATCAAAATGAAGTACTGAAATCTAATTTTGCTAAAATAATTAGTAAAAGGTCGATTTCAGAAAACAGAGAGTAAATAGAAACGCATAACATTATTTCAAGTTCAGGCATGGGTTGTAAGAAAGTGTAAGGGAGACCTTTGTGTACTTCGCACGCCAACTACCTACGATATACATTGCTAATTTTGGTATGTCATTTGGGTAAGTTAATCCTTGCAATAGGCCTAAATGTTGGTCGCACAAATAGTATCGGACAACAGTTTTTGATAGTACTTAAAATGTTTACAGTGATTCTGAACGGGTAAAATTTAAGTGAATAAGGGAAAGTTGTTTGTACTTTAAACCCAATTTTGTTATTCCTTGAGCTGATGGTTCGTGTTATCAAAACAATATACGACTAATTTTTGCAATATTTTAAAGATTTGCAGCAATCTAATTTCGATATTTTGAGTTTTGTTATTACCCCCCAGATGCGGTCATTCCTTTTGGGGTAAATGAGAAAAACGATGCCGGATACTGTAAAGCACGTTTTTCTACCTAGAACGGTGATCTCGGATGCGGCCAACTTAAATGAGGCCACGCCCCAAGTATTTTTGATTGATTATCAATTAATAATCTTGAAATATTATTTACCACCAGGAACCGAGTGCCCTCTTATATACAGGTACCTCCACAACACAAGACATGGAGAGGGACGGACGCCGTGGACTTGAACTTAATATAACCTGATTCAAAGTTCAAATAAAATATATGACCGCAAGTGGGGCGAAGAATTTGTCGATTTACCGCAACTTGCCCTTAATGCGCCTGAGAGGACAACAGCTTGTTCTGCTTCCTCATTAAGTAATCCCGATTCAACTCATTAACCATCAGTAAGATTTTGTCATATCTAAAACTGTTTCAGAAAAGATGTACGTAATATTTATCAGATTTACAATAACTCTAAACGGTTTTGAAACCGTTCCACTAATACCTGCATATATACATGTCTTGAGTTTTTTAACCCCTAGTTTTTCCACCCCTTGAGCTAATGGTGGTTATGAAAAAAACAAAGTAAAGGTTGGTAAGATTGAAAATATTTTTTACTTTGTAGCCCAAACGGGCTAGATATTGTGTCTATTAAGGGAGTAATTAATTTTTAATCCTGCTACGCCATTATACCCCCCAATTAAGGCTCATCCCCCCCCCCCCCGTAAGGTCATTTTCGAAATTAGTTCAGAAAAGGTTTACAATATATTTGATACGGTGGCTTCTGCTCTTACGTGTGTTTTTTCTTTTCTTTAAAGCCCTATTTGTTCCATCGATTTTTGGAATGGTTGAGTTTCATCACAAAACCCTTCATACTAAAGTTTGATACTATTATTAGCAGTTATAATAATTATTGCAACAGTGTAATATGTATCTCAAAGAAGAAATAATCCTTATATATTATTTATCAAAGGTGATTATGTGGCAACGCCATATCTCCTTTATTCTTCATCAAAATTAATGATTCAAACATAATTTGAAAGTTTATGTTCCCCGCTTTACGAAAGTTTATGTTTACGAAAAATAGCTTTCGTTACAAACATTTATTAAAATTGACTTTCGTTTGAAAGTTCATACGATTCCTAATCTATTAACAAACTGTTTAACTAACATGACAGCATTCAAATTTTTTACATTCTATATACAAGTGTAATAATTTATCACCTAAATCAAATAAATTAAATCAACGTAAATAAATAAACTTAATTAACGAATCAAATCAACGTAATAAATTAGGTAAGTACTCCTAACTTGCGAAATATTCGCACGGTTCAGCTATTATATTCTTATTCTGTTTACGGATCATTAGGATATATAATCTCACAGTATTAAAAACATGTTTTTTTATGTAAAACTTTGGGGAACCTGAACTGATAGATACTGTATTAAAATCATTATGACATAGAGGGACAAACTGGTGTCTGTAGGCTTTTCATTACGACTACGGACTATAACCGTAGTAAAAAAGCATGTGCTGAACTTCCTCCATTACTCTTGTCTTGACCTCGGTGATCTTTTCCAGGGCTAAACCAAGGTATCACTAGGAACACTAGAAACATAACTTAGATACTCCTAAACGAAACTAGCGCGATCTACACTGTTTCTCTTTTCTTGACGTAATTCCCTTTTAAGAGCTCTACTTGTTTTCATATCATATCGTCCTCCAGCATTATGCCAATCATATTATGTTTATTGACATCTTTTCCTAGGCAACCTTTTAATATCTCCCATTGAGTTTTATACCCCTCGCATACGAATATCGTGTGTTCTGCATCTTCCCTTATCGCAGTGCAGGTGGCACATGAGCCTCTTTCTATTATCTTAAATCTGCAGCGGTAGTGGTTAAAGCATACATGTCCGGTAAGCCCTGCGTTACATAAATATAAGGGGTGTTACTTTGATTTTTATTTAAACACGCTTTGCAATATCCTTTTGGTCCGTATTGCCCAAATTATACGAATTTTAGTTTAGACGTTTAACCCTTAGTTTGTCGCTAGGCGGTGATACCATATTTAAAAAAAAAAAAAAAAAAATTACGCTTTAAACTAAAACTTTTGCGAAACTCTTTCTTAATGTACCCCATAAGAACATGTCTTCAAATTTTCATATTTTTATCTTAAGTAGTGTTTGCTCTACGATGTTTCAATGTCAGTCATTCATTCAGTCAGGACAAAGCCGTGCATACATAGATAAACTCTTAATACTAAACGTGAGTTGAACAATATTTATTTTTCTAGAGTATACAGAATTTTGGATTCAATTACATCCAAAGTAAGTTATGGTTACTGTTTGGATTCTGGGGTTGTCTGAATTACGCACTCTTTCAAATTGGTGTTACTCCAAAACGATGGAAAATGTCCGCAAACAATTAAATAATCTGAACATACCATCACACCAACGCAAACAGATAGCTACGCACAATGTCACCCCTTCCCCTGTTTCGCAATGTTTGCCCAGTTTATTCGATTTTAATCTATCGACAATAAACCAATTAAATTATTAATATTTAATTTTGTTTCGAAAACGTTCGGGTTGTTTATTTACTTGATTTGAAAGCGAGTCCAACAGAGTGGAAGTTAAATGCCCTATACGTCCCGTCCCAAACTGTTTACATGTTGTTAATTTTAAATTTATATTACGCGTGTTATTTATGCTGGAAATGTTTCGTTGATTTATGATTAAATATGATTAGATTGTCCAAAAATATGCATATACCTTTTATTTATAATATTACGCCATTTTAACGCACAATGTCAACGAGTGCAGCATTGGTAGTACGCCACCAGTTGAACTACTAGTTGAGGAAAGGAAAGAAGGATACGCTAAACTCAAGTCAAGCCAAAGAGACTGCGAGAAATCTGAGCACTCAATTTATTTAAATATAGATTACATTAGTTTTGCAGTTTGTTCTTTCTGACATCCACTTTATAAATACTTCACTATCAAAATCTTTAAAAAAAAGTGTTAATTATTTTCACGACGTTAATAGAGACGAGGTTGCTGCTTATAGTGGAAATACTTCAAACGCGTTTGATCCTACACAACTGTTAGTAGGTTCCGAAAGCAGTCAGAACGAGCACCTTTAACCACTGTACCAATTGGTTCAAAGTCAAGTTACGACAAACAATGTGTCTCTATTAACTATCCAGTTAAAGCAACTCGAACGAATTCAACCACTGTGCCACGTGATTAAAAAACAAGGTACGACAATCAATGTGTCTCTAATTAGGCCTACTATCCAGTTAAAACACCCTGAGCCCCTTTAAAGATTGTGCCACTTGATTAAACACAAGCTACGACAAACATTGTGTCTCTAATTACTATCCAGTTATAACACATTAAGCGCCTTTAACCACTGCGCCACTTGATTAAAAAACAAGGTACGAAAAACAATGTGTCTCTATGTACTATCCAGTTAAAACATCCCGAGCCCCTTTAAAGATTGTACCACTTGACTAAATACAAGGTACGACAAACATTGTGTCTCTAATTACTATCCAGTTATAACACATTAAGCGCCTTTAACCACTGTGCCACTTGATTAAAAAACAAGGTACGAAAAACAATGTGTCTCTATGTACTATCCAGTTAAAACACCCGAGCTCCTATTAAAACACAAAGTATGACAAACAATGTGTATCTGACTACCACCCAGTTAAAGCACCTCCTTTCCATTGCTCATTTAGGGAGCGTCCGGTGCTCCTCCGCAGCCCTAATGTTTCCCGGATAATTACATCAGGTTGTGAGACAAAAGACACCTTGTCAGAATCCCATTACACGATGTAATAAAAAGTCCAATTTGTTGAGAGTGAAAGACTTTCTCAATAAAGCTTCGACGTGGAATAACGTGACGGGAATAACGCGGGGAGGATTTAATGGCAACGTGACTGGGAGTAGTAATAAGGGGGGGGGGGGGGGGGGGGTAAACATCAATATGTCCTGACATTGTTTCAACACCATGACTGGAATACACGTTATTAAAAATTACAATAGTTGGACATTCCGTCGGTATTCGTTTTGAAGATGGATAAAACTCATTTTAAGGGACGAATTTTTGTATGATGTAAAAAATTGTTTTCGTTGTAAATTATAAATTAAAGTTGCTGTAACGTTTTACGAATAACAACAGTCAAATAGTTAAAAGTCGAGCTCCTAGAAACGTACATTAAAAGCTCTGAAACGCCCTAATATAGGTTTATAAATACATGTATGCATAGTGTTACTATTTCGCAATCCGCCATTTTGTAGCTCCAGAAATAAATAAAGTACGGACTTCAAATTTGGTATAAGCATTTTGTAAGTTACAATATACAAGAGTAATAAACAAAAATAATTTAAGTTTAGGCTATCATTTTCAAAATGGTGGCTGTTACACATTTTTAACGAAAAATAGATTGAAAACTATAACTTTTCAAAACATTTTATGCTATAAAAGATAATATTTTTCTTTTTTAACGACAAACAACATGTTTTTATTGTAGTTTCTGTAGGTCAAAGTATAAACGTGTTATCAATAAAACAAATGAAAACATAATTTCTTAGTAATTGTCGACATCATCCAAAATTAGCCTAAAACCAATATTTTATGAATTCTTATAGTTTGAATCTATATAATAAAAATGAATTGCTCTTCCTTTGTAAGCGCATCACTTGAGGACGGCGGGACCAATTTGGCTATTTTCTGTTTTAAAATTTTCGTAATAGTTCGAACTGGGTTTTTATAAAAAGAAAAAATTTAAAAGTTTCCCGGAAAATTTTAATTCTTTTTTCCAAGACTAAAGACCATAACTCACAAAACAGCTGTTCTAATAAAATGCTTAGTAACACATGTTTGTTTACATTCATTACCATAGCAAATTTAATTAGCATATTTTATAATCAGTTTATTATTCTTCAAACCCAACAGCTTTTTTAGGTTAGATTGACCAACTTAAAGCAAACAAAACTAAAATCAACTAAAAATGCTTACTATATTTTAATTCAATTCAAACATTGGTTTTTACATAATTATATATAAAACAACTGATTTGGATCAAAAACTAAACATAATTTTAGGTTAGGCCTACAATGAACCAAAACACGTTTATGTGCAACCAATTTTGCTAATTTAAAATCAGGTTTTGTACAATTACTACACAACTATCAGTTTTTTTTAGATTAGGTAAAAGCAAACAAAGGTTTACTGTATTATCTATAAAGGTTTACAAACTATAAATCTATAAACTATAATAAACTATAAGTGGCGTAAAAACCATTTTGCAATTCGATTACTTAAGTCAATGTAATGAAATGGAACAACTACCCTTTAAATTAAATCAAGCAATAGCGAAGCATTGCTGGGTCCACTAGTAAATAAGATAAAATACATTGCTCTGAAAATTTTGTTTTAGGCTAATTTTAAAACAAAAAATTATGTGTTCAGTTTTGTGTCCACAACTCGGTTTTCTTTTGACGTTCAGGAACGACTAGAAAGTAATTTTGTCTGTCATTAAAAAAATTAAATTTAACATTTTGCATCTTCGTAGCTGTTCATAATATACAAAATCACTCCGGGACCAAATTATGAGAACAATCGAGTAGCGAAATTTGTAAGTCACTTCGAAAATTTACTTTAAGGTAGGTTAAAGATTAAGAAAACCAAAAAATGTTTTTGACCAATATCTCGGTTGTCTTTTAAGTTACAGAAATAATAAAAACGCGTTATAAATAAATATTGAGCTTGACTTGTGAGAAGATATACTTGACAGAATAAACTTAGACCACAAAACCTAGAAATGATAAAAGAGTGGATAGTGAGTAACAGTTTAAGTGATAGTGAAGTTAGTGAATTTTTATTACTTATAAATTTGTGCATGTGTCAAAACAGTTTCCAATTGAATAACAAGTTTTATGTACAAGATGAAGGCACCGCTATGGGATATCCCTTTTCCAGTTTTATTGCTAACTTTTTTATGAGTTCGTTCGAAATAAACGCTACAAAATCTATGAAGTACTTTCCGCAAGTGTGGATGACATTTTTGCAGTGTTTGACAAAAATGAAAATCTTGAAGAATTTTGTGATAAAATTAATGGATTTACCCGACCATAAACTTTACTACAGAAATTTAAAAAGACTACAAACTGCCGTTTTTAGATGTCAATGTGTATATAAAAAACAGTGAATTGTCGTTTAGTGTATATAGAAAACCCACACATACAGACAGGTATATAACTGAAGATTCACACCATTTACCGGCACATAAAAGAGCTGCTTTTAATTCAATGGTGAACAGATTGGTTCATTTGACGTTATCTAAGAAAAACTACGAGATAGAATTGAAATATATTTATAGTGCTGCAATATTTAACGGTTATTCTCAAGAATTAATAAACAACATAGTGAAGAAAATGAAATTCAAGAAAATGAAGGAATCGAGATCTACCCTGGAAAGCAACAAACTCCAACAACGATGGATCAAAGCCAAGGCGTATACACACCTTTGATCAAAGTAACGTTTGCTCCACCATTGTCTCATACTGTTAAACAATCGCTAGCTAAATATGCAAATTTAAATGTACCTATGTCAGCTGAGAGTAATCTTGGTAAAATGTTAGGAAATCCTAAAGATAAAATCCAAGAACTGCACAAATCTGGAATTTATTGTATAAACTGTGAAATGTGTCCGAAGAAATATATAGGCCAAACTAAAAGAAGTATGAAGACAAGAATTAAAGAAAAATTTTCTCATATAAAGTACAATAGGCCAGATAAATCTGCTATGGGTAAACAATGTTTAGATGAAAACCATCATTTTAAAATAGATACCGGTAACTCTGTAGTATTGAAAAATGTAACTAAACTTAACACAATAGATGCTTGGGAAACTTTTTATATTAACAAACATAGTAAAATAATTGTAAATAATGAATTAGGACCCATACAAAATTCTATATTAATATAAAAATAATGTATTGTATGAGATTATTATTATTTTAGTAACTTTTTTTAGTTATATAGTTGTTGTTAGGCTAGTTATAATAACGCAAGGCAATTGGTAACGCCCCACTAATGTGACGTAGTCTTAAGCCACGCGCCTTTGAATTCTGTTTAAATACGGGGGCACTGTACGATTAGTTATAGTTTGACTATTGTAGCTCGTGCATCACTGAAGATGGCGACTTTGTCGTTGAAACGCGTTTGAGTTAATAAACGTATTAGTTGTGAGATTTTGTTTTCTAAGTTTATTCTATAAAAAAAACTCATTATGTTTGTCGTTAAAAAAAGGAATTTTAGTTTCTTGAAATTTTCTTTGTAAAGTTACAGCTTTTCGAGATATTTTACATTACACATTTTAAACGGCCTTATTGAAAAAATATAAAAACACTTTTCGTTTTTGTACGTGCATAAAAGATGTCATACCCAAATAAGTATCACAAATTTGCGTTTAACACATTTCCTAAATCTGAATATATTAAGTATTTTATAAAAAAAAGGTGGATAACTGGAAAACGAAGTATTTCCGGAATTATGTTTAGATGAACTTTTTTCTTGTCACTACTAGAACAAGTCCTGAAAGTATCACTGTTTCACCCTGTATAAACGTATACTAGGATGCATTAATAATTAAATTTTTTTAATAAATATGTTAAAATTTCTATGTTAATATTATTGTTAAGTTTAACTCTGTAGGTATATAAATATGTTTACGTTGCTTATGCGCCTTTCGTTTATCTTATTTTTTTTTTCAGAAAAAATCCATGAACTACTACCGAAATTTTGTGCCGTGGTAAAATTTTGTTTGTAAGTTTATTCCTACAACAGTGATTACCGAAATATACTGCTACTCGAAAATCAGAAAACTGTTTCAAACTAAAATTATAACAATTGTGATATGTTTCTTTTTCTTTCTACAAAACTCTGTTCGTACCAGCTTCTTGTAACCCATGCTGAAGCCACCAATCATTTTATCTTTTTCATTTTTACCCTTAAAACCGTTTTCCTCGATATCTCTAACTAATCAAACTAATTAAATTAAATTAATTAACTAATTCAATTAATTAACTGAATTAACACAACATTAAAATATACGAAACTTTCCTCCAAGTTTGCTAGACGTTCCACTAGCTACACTAAAAATTAGTATCGTTTGACTTCTTAGACTCGTGCCTGAACTCTGAAAACTAATTTTGAGAAGTAACTTTGCCGTCGTTCTGACGCTTTGAATCTCGAGTTCAAAGCTATGTTGAAATAACTAAAGTGTTTCAAAGGTTATTTTCTCCATCTCGACAAGGGGAAATCATTTGTATTTGTTGAGTAAAGCCTGCACGCATCATTTGTAATTTAAATAGTAATATGGTGGATTGAAATCCATGCAGATAGTAGACCTATATTGCAACTAAACAGCTGACGCTGCCGTGAGTTGAGTGAATTTCCAAAATGAAGTTTATATGTTTTAGGGCTTCAACCAACTATTCAGGAAATTGGTCTACACACGAAGACGTTGAATAGCTGCCTACTTGTATGAAATAAATAAGTAAAATATTTTGCACGTTAGCACGTTCCCTGGCATAACACGTTCACTGCTACGCAAATTTCGTATTTCCTGTGCTAGGAGCTGAACTTTTATTTATTTATGTTTATAGCCTAAATACGAAGAAATTATTTTATTTTTTATTTTTGATCCTTTCTACGCAATGCTCTGTGTATTGAAAATTCTCTCAATACGGGGTTTGGCATAAGAAGCAAGTAATACATTTTGTATTGAAAGTAGCCAAAATGCGGGGGTTGGCGTGTGAAGCACGCAATGCATTGTGTATTGAAAATACTTCTAATACGGTGATTGGCGTGCGAAGCACGCAATGCACTGTGTTTTGAAAATACTTCTAATACGGAGGTTGGCGTGCGAAGCACGCAATACTTTGTGTATTGAAAATACTCCCAATATGGGGGTTTGCGTGCAATGCACGATAACATCTGGGGCTGAGGGAACTTGACGAGTTAAAAGATCATGTGAAAAAGAAAATGTGCAGAATAATCGCCTATATTTAATTATTTACATAAATCATAACAAGTTCGATTCTAGTACGAAAAACTCAAACAAAATTCACTTCTGTCAAAACAAAATTTGTTGGATTTTTTGGCTAACGAACTCATCCGAGTGACTTAGAAACCCAATTTGGGTATCAAATTTGAATGTACCAAATCGGACGTAAAATGTGGCCGTTAGAGTGCGAACACACGTATATATTAACTATTGTAATGACTCCCCGAAACGTGTTCTGCTCATTTTCCACTTCCCCCGACCATTGGTCAAACCCAATGTTCATAAATACCCGAGTATTTTAGAATTTTAATTAAAAATCCCATCTTGGAGTAAGTTAAACCTTGGGAAATGTACGCAAACTGATTTTTCAGCGTTGTTTCAACACCAGAAAGTTATTAAAATTAACAGAAATTAGAATTGGGGCTTAGCACTTAAGTTAAAAAATTAGGGGAAAAAAAATAGGATTAACTGAAATATTTAGAAAAAATGTTTTAGGAGTGAACATACATAGTGAATTTCTCGTATATTCTTATTTGGCTATGAACAATATAAACTCAAGAGTGACAACCTGGGTAAAAATAAATGGAACTTATTTAGTTTTAACTCTTTAATTGAAAAAAAGAATGAAAAATAATGGTCTTTGTGATATTGTTAAAGTATTTGAAAGTTTGTATTATAAATAAACTGCAGTAACTAATTAGGTTCCAGTTTAATCATTTTTGTTTTTTGCTATGTATAATACACTGTAATGAAATGTTACCAACCCCTATACAATATTTCAGCATATATATTAAAACGATAAAAAGTTTTTTTGCAACATTTTATCTCAGTTTAATAAAAAAGCAATAAAAATAATTGAAAGAACGAAGAAAGACAATAGCAGTGCGAAATATTGTAAACACCCAAAAATACCTGGACGTACTTTTTACTTTATTTTATTTTTTACTATTGTATCTAATTTCAATTTAAGGCATCAAATGACAGTGTTTTAGTCCTTGTTTGCCCATCAAAATATCAAAAAATATTGCATAAATCTCAAAAACTAAAAATACTGTCAGTTTGGGTGTTTAAATGACCTTTGGTAAATTCCCAATTTATATTAAATTTGACCCGTCCCACATCACTATGGCCTACCGTAGGTCTCACCATAAGAGTCACTGCAATAGATCATCATTCCTATGGAAATTCGTTTATAACTAAAACATTTTTTAAAACAACAAAAGGAATACTTATATAGGACTACCTAATTACGCTGACAGGGATTTTTAACTCGTAAATGTGTACGATAATAAGGATTATACATCTGTAGGCCTACATGTTAAACATTTTTATTTACATAGTCTTCGTTATTATTTATATTAGTTTTGTTCCATTGTAGTTCATGTCTACTTGAAATATTTTTGTGCAGTTGTTTCTTTGAAAAATTATGTAAACTTGTAAGGGTTGTATATTAAAAAAAAAGATAGAAATACTACCTTTTAATTGCGTTTTATTTCATATTGATAGATGAAATGATTTAGAATTTATTTATATTATAGTGAAGAAATAAAAAATCGAATATGTTTATATGTTATACGAAGATGTACGAATGTTTCCGAAGTTAGACGTATAGCAAATATTATAACGTACATTAAACCATATTTTAGTTCTGTAACTCATATTTAAAAAATCAACATCGCAAGAAATTATAACGATTGAAGTTGAAAACATAACCCCAAAGTATAACCTACGCTAGATTTTGAACATATGATAGGTGAAATCCGCTGTTATATTATATGTTACTCACGTACGTATGTACGAATGTACACTTGCTTTTATAGGAGTTGATAGTGAAGCTTTTTATTAGTAATTCTATTTTTTCAATCGGTTCAGTAGTTCCAGCAGGTTACATTTGTTGTTTACTGTACATAAATATAAGTCAAAACATTGATCAGCTGTTTCATTATTAAAAACACGTAGTGAGATTTCACTAAAAAAATTCTTAGTTGTAAATACAAAATTACTGTAAAACTCACCACATCGGTTTTAAGGCATTTTGAACTATTTAACGTAACTAAAGTAATAAAATTACACATTTTTGCGGAGTATAGGAAGGTTTGAGTTTCAATTATATGTATAGGTTATGAGCGTAAATTGAAAGGTTCTCTCAAACTGAGGGCGAGCTTCAAGACAAAAATTCTCCCTTAAAAATAGCATTGGAATTTTGAGGACTTTATAATTTCCATATTTTATCAAAGTTAAAATGAGGAAATGATAAATTTTTATTTTTGGAGAGTATCGGATTGTTTAGGCTTTAAATCGGTACATTTGTCATGAGCCCACGTAAATGGTTCTAACAAACTAAGGGGTAGTTCTTACAAAAAAGTTCTCCAATTTAAATATTATGTAATTTTAAAATGTCAGAAATGTTTTTAAATCAGCAAATTTTTTTATGTTTATATTTCTCTGTAAATCGGCAATATAAAACGTATAAAAGGACAATTCATTTGTACAAATTGGCTGAAAAATAACAACTTAGGTGCCGATAAGAAATGTCTTATCGAATTACTAAACCGTGTGTTAAAAAAAAAAAAAACATCGGAACTGCTGAATTTCTCGGCTTGTAACAATGATAGAAAATTGTTTAGCCTCTCATTTTAATAGATTTGGATACATGCAAATTAAGCAAATATAAAATTAATCAATTAATTTATTGTTTATGGTAACACGTAAATAAATAGCACGAATACACCTGTTAGACGAGAGTAACAGAAAGTATAGTAACCTATAGAGACTATAGGTTAACGCCCTGAATATTTTTCGGCTTAATTTACAAATATTAAAATTTTGAAACACAAATTTAGTTTTCTTAACATGAATTCTAGTTAATTCCATTATGCCTTTTGATTGCTTTGTATAAGTTTATACTTTGTACTTACGTCAAGTAGCAATCTTGTATTTTTGTATTTATTAGTATGTATTTCATAACAGCTGTTTCGGTACAACGTATACCATCATCAGGTGAAAAAAACACATACACCCATTTCACTGATACACATTACACAGAAATAAATAAACATGAACATTGGTACTGCAGTACAAATTGGTACTGAGTGAACAGTTGACCACCACAATAGTAAGATGTGGCCATATTACTTAAGCACTACTTTGTTTTATTTTTGACTTGTACTGCAGTACCAATTTTTATGTTTATTTATTTCTGTGTAATGTGTATCAGTGTAATGTTTTTATGTGATTTTTTCATCTGATGATGGTTTACGTTGTACCGAAACAGCTGTTATGAAATATTAATAAATACAAAAATACAAGATTGCTACTTGACGTAAGTACATAGTATAAACATGAACTCTAGCCTAGTTAGTCAGGGATCAATCGGTCCATTAGTTCCAGAGATTACCCCACTACATACAAATAAATTTTACCACTTTACAATATTAGTATAGATAAAGTGTTGATTTCATGCTATGTTAAGTTGTCGGTACTTTTAACCTTAAAAAACTATTTTTTTTTCTTTTAAATAAATTGTTTACAGGTATGCCATTCATTTACCTTCTGAATCACACATGATGTTTTGGAACACCCTAACTACACTTTAATTTATTTTTTGAAGGCAAAAGACAGTTCACAAAATCCATAACAAAATGCCTCAAAAGTTCCGGTTTTCCAAATAGAAGACATTTAGTTTTTTTTTCAATTATTAACTTTGTCTCATAAACTGACTGACATAAATTAAAATTGTGTAGGAGATTTTATAACATAAAGGCTAAACTACACAAAAAATCTACCACGTAGCTGAACCAATGACGTGACTTAAGCGAATTTTCAATATTAAGTTTATTTGCTTTAGTATTTCAAGTAACTATTTGGGTAATTGAGCAACTTACGAAGGCGCTGAATAGCTGTGCTCCGTGTATAAAATATATTAGTAGAATTTGTTTGCATTATGACAGTAGGCCACGGATCAGAAAGTACCAACACGTAGATTTTAACCGGGCCATTTTATGATTTTACGTTTTGACCGATTTCGGGGGAACCACACTGGCTAAAAGGTCGTTAAAAAAACAAAATGAGATGAAACATATTTTCTATTTTACATTTGTTAGATAAAACCACAAAAGGATTTCATTCTAATATGAAAAATCTTCAAAATGTGTTTACTTCTGGTAAAAAAAACCCTGCTTCTGGTTGTAAGATTTTTTTGGCTAACGAATTCATCCAAGCGACTATTCAAAGGAAAGTGTATACACAATTTGGACCAAATCGGAAGTAAAATCCGGTCGTCAAGGCGGTTCACGCGTTGCTTCGTGCTTTGCGAGTTTATGGACTGTTTTGTATCGCTCGCAGATGACAAACTCTCATCCCGGCCGTTGTCCTAGGATCGGAAATTTAAAATACCCCACCGTAAAAAAAAAGTTTAAGTTTCGATTGGATTTGGGGAACAAGACGATCTATAAGGCTGTGTAAAAAACCAAATGTGCAGAATAATCTTCTATATTTATTTTTAAAGATAAAACTAAAACAAGTTTTAATATAGGACGACAACTTTTAAAATTGATTCTTCCAGTCAAAAAAATTGATATGGTTGTTGGATTTGTTAGTTAATCAACTCGTCCAAGTGACTTAGAAAACCAACTTGTGAACCAAATCTAACGTAAAATACGGACGTTAGACTGCGAACACACATATGCGTTGTTAATGGTACCCGAAAACGTGTTCTGGTGAATGATCTGGGCTTATTGACCACTCCCGACCTTTGGTTTCACCAAAAGAGTAACTGCAATAGTTCATCTTTCCTATGGAAATTCGCTAAATAATACATTTTTCCAACCACTCAAATCAAAATGTAGAACGGTTAAAATGCTTGATCTTGAATATCTAAAAAACAGTTAATTTAAAAAAATATATATAAAAGACAAAATGGTCAACTTGCTTGAATCAGTACGCTGGATATACGTACCGCGCGAGTGTTCTGCCACCCCTTCCACAAAGTAGGTTAAGTAGGTTAGGTGGCCTGTGCTCCACTATGCGTTTTGTACGCATACGGGAAAATCACGCGCGTAATGACCGGATCCTCAGTTGATTCTCCACTATGCGGAAAAACGCATTTCTTTTTTGTATCACTCTGCTCAAGTTTATCATCAGTAGCAGTGATGTCTTGTCTTGATGTTGTGTGTGCTATTGAAGCTTGTGATCAGATGAAACCTAAGAATAAACGTTATTGGGTTCATCCCTTCACAGCCGAACGCCAGGAAAGTCAATGGTTTGTAATTTTTTATGAAAACATTTGGAAATAAAATAAACGGCCAATTTTTTTCAATATTAGCGAATTACTATTAAATCTTTTGACAAACTACTGAACTTGGTGCGACCACATATCACTTTCTTAAAGGCACGCCCTGTCAGTGTGTATTCTGTTGTTGTGTATTCGCCTCACGATGTGGGGTTAGAAGTGCGGCGATTCCAGGCAGGTGGAGCCAGTCTCGTTTAAATCAGTGTGTTGTCGGCCTTGCGGAATTTCCGTACCGGCATACCGCTGCATGCTGCGGTGAGTCCGCACTGGTACGGAGCCGCCGCGCTAGTGCAGCACGTCCCATTTGAGTACTTGTGTCGTCTTACGGAAAAGCTACGCGCGTTTTTTTCGCACGGACAAAACGCATAGTGGAGCACGGGTCTAAATATATTTATGCCGGATGAATTATAAACTGTAAAAACTAAAGCATTCATTCCATCGTGCGTTGTTGGTGAGAGCGCACATTGTGTTAACAAATAGTGTTCGATTAAAAGTGTGAAAAGAGTTCAATTATTTCAACAATGCATTTACATTATACTGCAGCGGGGAGGGGTATATGTAAACAAAATTCAACTATGGAAAATTCCAACTAAAAACGTGAGAGTGATGCTCATTGGGCAAACAAACTTTTCATTAAAACACGTCCGTGTCGCTTGGATTTGGCGAACAACAAATTAATTTCTCTTGCAACTAAATAAATACTGTGTGTCAATTAAAAGCCTGCCAGATGTCATCGTTCCAATACACTCCCGCCTATATTAAATATATTCCCAACCCCATCCAGTCCTATATATGTGGGGTTGTGTAAATTTACAGGAAATATAAATTTTAATTTCAAATAAATAATGCTTTACAGTTAATTAATTAGTGGTAGTTTGTTTATGTCGTATTATACATACTGTTAGCTTTGTATTTATTCATTTACGAGACCTGCTCGCTTCCACGGTGGCGAAGCAAATGGAAACAGTGTACAGTATTGTATTATCTAATATTATTACTGAATGGAAAATGATTGAGACAGAGGCACTTTGATTGTGGTAGAGCGGTTGTGTACGGTATCCTTACACAGGCAGTAGGGCAGGACTTCGTGTGTATTTTTTTTATATATAATGGAGCGATATAAACATAACCTAAAAGCATTTTTTTTTTAAATTAACCGATTCTAAATTTGCCAAGCAAGTTCCTAAGGTAATACACGCGGATGCTTTCAAGAAACGTGTGTTGGTTCAGTATAGGACTAAAATAATTCAAAAATTCTCCATTAGGTCACCAACGGAAAATCTCCCATGCGTCACAATGATATTATTTTAATTATTATTTCGTTAAAACAAAAATTAATCAAATAATGCGTACGTGTACTTAAGAAATAGCGACTGTGCTTAGATTTAAAACAATATTCTTGCTGATAAGTATATTTTTTTAAATAATTGCAGCACAGTTTGAAACTGTTTTGTTTTTGGCTCTTCTTTACACATAGGCGGTTTCCTATCACCAGCGAGGATATGACAAAACACACTTACACAGAAACACTAACAAACAATGCATTGAAATAAATTAACACAAAATGTTGGTGCTATAGTACACGTCATGCTTGTAAACAGAATGCCCTTTGGATAATAAATTAGACAGAACCTTCACTTAGAAGTAGGACAGACTGAGGTCAGCGAACCTCAATCCCCGAAAACGTACTCCTCAGCCACAAAAGTCTCTTGGAGTCTGATTTAAACTTGCGTTTTCTGTAAAATACTTTTGTAAACTGTAGGAGTCTATTAAGTAGTTCGATCACGCAGCTGAACCGCTCACGTCTGTTGAACAAATTTTGCAAAATTAGGTTCACACGTTTTAGGGTTTCAAAACATTTCAAGGAATTGCTGCCTGCGTGTACGAAATACATTGGTAGAATTTGTTTGCTCTTCGATTTTTCAGCCTCGGAGTATAAACAGCGCTTTGCTAGTTTGCGCCTCGAACTTGCGGACTTGGATTATGGACTGCTTCGCTTCGCTCACACCGGACGAACTCCGTGTTGGCATCCCAGCAGTCAGCCTCAGATCAGAAACTCCCGAAACGGTAAATTCCCCCAAATGGATTTGAACCGTCTACTTTTATGGTATTTTACGTTTTAATGTTTTTTACAGTGTGATTAAGAACTATACGTCAATGTCTCAGTAGTTAAAGATAATGACAGCAAACGTACATACAATATTGCTGTTTACAGTGTTGGTAAAGGATGCCGGGTTGATTAAACCAATTATTACACATAACTTAACTGTTATCCTTCATCCTATTGTTTGGACAGCTACACCATCCGATAGGGAATCAAAAGCGCTACAAAAAAGGCAGTTTGACGTTTTTCGTTAAAATGTACGGTTTTGGAGAAATTTAGGTTTGAAATTTTCAAACAACCGCCATTTTGAAACGCATGATTGGATATAATCGCTTAATTTCCTTGAGATATATCATTGTTAGTTTAAACTTTGTGCCAGGGTTGAACTCAATCAGTCAAACGTTACGCTAGATATGAATTATTTTGTAAAAAAACAAAATGCCGGATATCTGGAAAACGAAGCATTTCCGAACCTATGTTTATAGGAACTTTTTCTTTATTTTCACTGTCTAAACGATGTTTTGTTAGTTTTGAGAGCGTTTGACATTGGTTCAAAACGTTTCCATATGGTGTTTTCAAACTTTAGACCCGTCTAATTTTTAAAGGTTTAGTCGTATAAGAAACAACAAAAACGAAATAGTCTTAAACTATTTTGTGAAATTTAAAATCATCGTAAAATGGTGATTTATAAGAAAGTTTACCGTTATATTGGAAAATACAATATTTTAACTGCATAATATTTTTAATTTCTAAAGAAACAAGGAAAGGTTCCCTATTTAAAATTTACTGTCAGATTTATAGTTTATAAGATACCAAAGGTGGTCATTTAAAAAAGACACCCTTTATAGTTATTTAATAATGCCCCTTCTTCATTTCAACCTCCAAAAGAACAATGTTAAAAGCTTAACAAGATTACTGGAGTAATAATGATCGGAATATTATTCTAAATATGTCATTTTAAAGGTTAGGAAATTCCGTGCTTGGATATAGTTTAGTTATTTTAAATAGTTTTGAACTAAATTCATCAAAGTTTGCGAGTTTTTTTCCTATTTAATAATACTTAGGCTATATCAAAAATGTAAAAAACTCACCGCGTTCGAAATTCAATTACCTTTAAAACAAATAGTTTCAATAAATTTATATTTATTTAAATTTATATATGAATTATTCTCTTATACAAAACCAAATTGGCGCAAATCTGGAAAACGAAGCGTTTTTGGGCCTATGTTTATATGCACTTTTTTTTCTTATTTTTAGCTATAGAATGAGCTACCGAGACATTGCCGCTTAGTTCTAAATCACCCTTTATAATAAAATCACCCTGTCTGGTTGTTTGTGACGGCGTCAACTAAGGCTAATAACAGACGAGACACCGGTGTACGGGACACTTTCCGGTGTCCCAGCTTCTCGCGGGGAGAGACACCGTAGAGCCACAGAATCTGGTAGCGCGCTACTCAGTGTCTCATCTGTTGACACACATTTAATTGATAGTACATTTAGTGTCCCGTACAGTAGTGTACCGTACACCAGTGTCTCGTCTGTTGTTAGCCTTAAGAAAGGCTAAACTTACAAAGCTTGGCTTTGAGCCATTAGGCGCAGCATTCTTCAGGAAGGTTTAGGAGAAACCCATATTCGAAAATGTCCATTCGTTCAAAAGTTGTGACGTCAATAGTGACCACTATTTCGTCCCCTTTGGGCACGTTTCTACTTATAACTTTAGACTGATATCAACCATATTCAATTTGAGATTTAATTAAATTCAGTTCGCCGAATTATTTCAAACTATCTCTGAGCCAATACCGTAGGTTGCTTATTTGAGGAGTTATAACAGAAATGGGTGCGTTTTACTTAAACAACTTTCATTTTTCAACGGTAGGTTTTAGAGAAAATCTGAGACCTCCTGGGCGATTGGAAATTTAATTTCCTACAACTTGCATAATTGAAAATTTCTTATCTGACGCAATCTACGCGTTTATAAAGTTTTTGTTGTTAATTACCAACATTCACAAATAACATTTCAATAAAAAATGTTGATAAAATCAAAATATTTCTTTACCAAATAAATGCATTGTTTTCTTTTAAATGCTGTTCTGGGAAATTTAGTTCCAACCCTTGTTATTGTGGCAACACTGACTCTCACTGACTCATCATGCCATGCACTGCGACAGGCCGTCAGACCAATGTTGCCAGATTGGAAGTTTTTCTCCGATATGAGAAAATTTCTAAGTGGCGGAAAAGAAAATTGTGGGGAAAAGTATGCGAGTTTTTTCAATATTGTAATTGAACATATTGAAATTCTTGTAAAAAATTAAAAACTAACAAAGTACTCAATTATAGCATGCGCAGTGTTAAAAACCTCACTGAGATAAGTCAATTTTTCAAAAAAAATTATGATGGTAAGCCTCCATTGAAACACTCTGATTTACTTAACACAACATAGCTCAGAGATCCGTTGTACTGGTTGGAAACCCCACCACAAAAGTTGGGGAAAATGGTCAAAATTGTTAAGAATTTTCAGATTTTACCCCCTCCCCCCAAAAAAATTGTTGTAGCAAAGTCCCTGGAAACAGTAGCGTGCGGAAGTGAACTTCATCCGTTAATATAATCAACCAGGATCTGTAATTGGAGTAGACCGAGTCGCGGGTACAGCTGGTCATTTATAAATTGAACACAATTTTTTTAACAAATATACAGCTGTGACCTTGAGCTTGTTTTTACATTCATTGAAACCAGACTGAACCAACTCATTTTCGTTTTTCTCCATTGTATTTACATGCATTACCATAGTAAGCAATAGTAAATTTAGAAGCAGTTAATTAGACAGTACTCTTGACAACTAACCGCTTTTGTAGGTTAGGTTAAAATAATAAAAGGAAACTGTATGATGTGTATTTGATGTGTATTCACTTTGGGTTTGTGAATTTAAGGAGGAAAATAAAAATTACAGAGAAAACTTATTCAATCACAGCGATTGTGAAACTTTTGTTATAAAATAATCCGTCCCAGCCCGACTCATCGGACAGATAAATCCGCCTAATTGCATGTCACGTGACGCAGTCTGTTGATTTACCGTCATTGTTTGTCTCTTTCTGCATCAACGTTTTGTTCGTTATGTTTTATGACGTGAATTCCATTTGCGTTTCCCGTCGTTATCGTTGACAAACCTGGATCATGTCCTTGTTTTTTGTGCAAACGGTTTAAATATTGCGCCTAAATTAAGCGTTTTCCCGGTGAAAAACTAACAAGATTAAACTCTTACGAATAAATAACAGGCACGTCTATTTAATGATTGAATATGTCTGAGCGTGTTTTTACCTCTTGAAGGGTGGGGGGAGAAAGAAAGAGAGAGCTGAAGAGGAGGGATTACAGATGATTAATTTATACAAAAAGAGGGCAACGAAGAGGGCCGTGGGCGTAGCCCATTTGTATTGTAATATTATTGTTATTTGTACATTGTATGTTTTTTATGAGATGGGATTTGTTTAATTGACTAAGGAGTAGTATTTAAAGCTCGGAAGACTTATTATTTAGTTATATTTTGTTTCTTAGTTATTCACCTTTGTAAAGTTTGCACCGCCGCCATCTTGAAACGAGTAATTGCAGCAAGATTAAATTTGGAAAATTTGTGTAAACTAATATGATAAACATTCATGGTAAGTTTCATGAATACATCTTAAACCGTTCTTGAGATAATAATTGTTTTATTTTAAAACACACATACAGACATAGATCTTGTTAACTAAGCAAGATCGGACACATTCATTTAATATTCTAGTACATATTTGCTTGTGTTGACCTGCAGATATCATGGCAAAGTTTGGTCAAAGTTGGTTGCGAGACACTCTATAAACTCAAAAGTGTTCACACAACACTAAAAATAATTAAAGTATCCAAATTCACTGGTGAATGAAAGGTAGCAAATCTATATATCTAATTCCGTAAGCCCAAATTTGCAAATGAAATTGTGAGCGAACGGTAGGTCGTAGAAAGCTGGGAGAGGTCTCATTTTAGAGACCTAGGCATGAAGTTTTGGGGGAAAATATTCATTTTTGTTAATTATTATGTCATGAAAATTTGTTATGGAATAAAATAATTACCATTTAAATAGCATGGGAATATGTAGGTGTAAATCAGGCGATTTTAGTGTTAAAAACAGGTGATTGTATATAATAATTCCCATTTAAATAGCATGGGAATATATAGGTGTTAATCAATTGATTTTAGTGTTAAAAACAGGTGATTGTATATAAATTGGAAAATTCACCTATCATAACAATACCTGAATGTGCAGTTGTGTGATGTGTTTTTTTATTGTAGCTGTGTTTTTGTTTCAAAGTGAGAATTAAAATCAAAGCTTAGGCTATATTATTAAACACATTATAAAATTATTTCAACTGTATTTTTTTACTGTAATGAATATCGCTGGAAGACCACCTCCCAAAGGTAGGCCGTCACGAAGAGGTATTGCTCCTAGAAAAATAGCCTATATACAGGGGCTATTGCCTCTACAAGCCACTAGTTTAATCCTATTTATATTCAAATACAGGTTGTATTTTTTAAATGGGCCACCATTGTTATCTCGTAAACTATAAATCAAACAGCAAACTTTAAATGGAGAACTTCACCTTGTTTAAAAAAAAATTAAAACATAAGTCGTTAAAATATTTTGTAAATGGCTGCCACTTTTCCAATATGGCGGTCAACTTCGAATTTATAATATAACCTATATTTTATGATGATTTTGGACTTTCAAGTTATTTTAAAACGTTTTTGTTCTTGGTGTTTTTTTATTTTTATTAATATTTTTTTATATATACGACTAACAGTTTAAAAGTTAGAGGGGTGTAAAGTTTTAAAAACAGCCTAACTGAGCGGAAGATATTTTTATATGGAAACGTTTTGAACCAATGAAAACGCTCTTAACACTAACAAAACATCGTTTAGACAAACAAATAACTTTTTTAAATCAACAAATGATCAACAATTGTTTTTGTTCATTTTTTTTAAACCATAATATAGGGGAATTAACATACGTTACTGGTACCATCTTCGTTTTTCGTGTGTGATAAATTATTTGTAGTTTTGTCACTTAACTCAGTCTGTTTTATGGTTTTAAAAATTGTAGTTTTGTTAGTGTTGAGAGCGTTTTCATTGGTTCAAAGCGTTTCCATATAAAAAATATCTTCCGCTCAGGGTGTTTTTAAAACTTTATATCTTCTGACTTCTAAACGGTTAGTCGCATAAAAAAAAAAACACCAAGAACAAAAACTACTTAAAATACTTTGTGAAATACAAAATCATTATAAAATATAGGGTGGTTTATAAGAAAAGCTCACCGCCATATTGGAATATGCAATATTTTAACTACATATCTCTTAATTTCTCAAGAAACAAGTAAAGGTTCCCCATTTAAAGTTTGCTGTCACACTTATAACTTAAAAGATACCAAAGATGGCACATTTATAAAAGACCCTGTACAGTTATGTCATTCGCACCATCTTGAATTTCAACCTCCAAAAGAGCAATGTTTAAAGCATAGCAAGATTACTGGAGTAATATTGATCAGAACATTATTATAAATAAGTTCATTTAAATGTAAGGACAGTCCGAAACGTGGATATCATTGGGTTAGTTATTTTAATTTGTTTTGAACTTAATTTGTTTTTTGCCTTAACTTAAAAACAAAGTTTGCGAGATTTTTTGTAATATTTAATAATACAAATTATATCAAAAATGTAAAAAGCTCACCGCGTTCGAATTCAATTACCTTTAAAATAAAGTATTTTCAATAAATTTATGGCGAAAATATCTACTTTATTGTGGAAGCAATGTAAGATTATTTTGTTTAGTGAGGTTAAAATCTAATTGTGTGACGTTTTCTTATCTTAAACATAATGCATATTTAATTCTGAAATGAAACTTTACCTTTCAATAGTTCAACAGTCTGGGGGCGTCCACCAGATTCCCGTCAGGAATCAAAATATCGCTAGGCTCCAGAGGTACTCCAAAGCATTAGGTTTTAATAATCACAGAGACACATTGTTCAAAAGTTAAGATCGAGTTTTACTAGATTTCTAAAATTTCTCCATTTACAGACTCTCAATTTAATTCAATTAGACAATTATTATTTAACTTGATAAACAATATTCTTTAAACTTTTCTAATACATGAAATCAAATAAACAAATTCTACTTATTCGACTAACTTTCTATAAACTCTTTAACACCTGAAATTACCCCTTTGTATCTAGATTAACTAATATTAATTTTACTCTTCAAATCTAAGCACTAATTTTCATTTATATACGCCTCGAACTTAACTCTTTCAAAATTAATGATTTCAAGCCCTTATTTACATGCACAAGATCAACCCCAATTGCTTTTCAGGTGTTCCTAAATGAAGCCTATTTACAGCTAATTCTAATGATCTCACCCCTGCATGTATTATGTTATTTAGTATTATTAAATATGAAAATCTTTCAATTAATTAGATTAATGTTTAGTATATGGTTTTACCTCTATATTCTTTACCTCGAAATCTGTCTTACAATTATTTAAACAATTTTATTCTACTTACATTCTCTTTCCTTCATTTTCTACCCCGCACAAACACTTTACATAAATTTATTAATTTCCTTTACTCCCACACGAAACACTTTACATAAATTTATTAATTTCTTTTACTCCCACACACTGAATACACTTTCGAACTCTCGGCTTCACAATCACCTTTCACTACTGCTTTAATTTTATGTTTAATGTTTAAAATGGCGTTGAATTTATCCAAACTCTTTTTTTAACATGATGTTGTTCCTTTCAAATGCCCACCAAGACTCCTTCATTAATTTTATTCCTCTCCCACCTCTCTTTTTTTAAGCGTGTATTACTTCTTATGTCATTGGTTAATTTTTGAATTTAGACCATTTGATTGGCTGCTCAATTTGCTCGTATTTTGCGGTTTTTTTATGCCTGTATTAATTTGTGGATGCATCATCGACAGGTTCCACAGTTCGTTCTAATTTTAGAAACCTGACTCCCGGTTTCCTGTCTGACTTCCTCTTTGCTTACGATCAGAGTTTCGTTTGTTCTTAAAATTTTAATTTATTTCGATTTACTTCTTCTATTGTATTGAATTGTTTTTAATTTATTTTATTTTAAAGTGGTTGGGGTAAGTTGTTTACCCCAATCCTTACAGCATGTACACGCCGACTGTTTAGCCTGCACTCTAGTGGTTATCTCATGAACTTTTCGATCGCGGAGGAGCAGTAGAAAAAATAATACATTCCTTAATATTAAATGTGAGGGATAGAGCTTGTTTGGTAACAAATACTCAGATACATTGTCACGCATACGCATTTCAGTATGTTTACAGTCTGTAACCCTCTAGTTTCCGTCTTTATAAATCTGCCCTACACTAGCTATCGGAAGAATGAAACGTACACAAACTCAATGCTAGTAGTCTCCAACTCCGTCTCTTGGTGAGCTGAGGTCAACGCAGAAATATTTAGTAATTCCTGTCGAGCCTTAATGGGTATATTGTATATTATGAAATTTGACTGTTCTGTCGGTGAAGACTGACTTACGAGTAGTTAAAATTATATATTGTGTATTATACAGACTAATTTGATTCGATTGTAATGTGCCTTCGAATATAAAACCTGTGAAACCGATATTAAAATAGATACGTCAGGTTTCCATATTCGAAAACTGATTTCACCATAGTCTACAAATTTCATATTTACCCCTTTCGTAACGTTTATCCTCCCTCACCGCCAGACTTATTACCGCCTCCAGTCACGTTGCCATTAAATCCTCCCCGCGTTATTCCCGTCACGTTATTCCACGTCGAAGCTTTATTGAGAAAGTCTTTCACTCTCAACAAATTGGACTTTTTATTACATCGTGTAATGGGATTCTGACAAGGTGTCTTTTGTCTTACAACCTGATGTAATTACCGGGGAAAGTTTAGAATTATAAAAGTCTCCAAGAGAACAAGGAAATTTTACTTTACAAAAATAGTGGGAGGGATTTATTTAAATTAGCTTTTTATGTTTGGAAGAAACTTAATAGAAATAAGTCTGCAAAGTTTACAATTTGTAGCTGTGTAATTTTACATCCGTATTAGATGACGATAAAAAAAGAAATCAGTCGCGGGACTGCCGACAGAAGCGAAAACAGATAAATATACACCGACCAATATTGGTTTAATCTGAAAATTGATTATTTTAATGCTACCAAGTAAACTATTTTAGCACAACTTACAAAACGAGGAAGTAAACTGTCAATGCCATAGGTATTACCAAGCAAACTATTTTAAAACAACTTTCGAAATGAGGAAGCACAATGCCAATTTCAGAGGTATTAACAAGTAAGCTATATACTCTGCTATATACACCCTTAAACATAAATTGTTAGAAGTATTACTAGAAACCCATTATAAAAAATATAGTATGTTTCACATTATGACAGTCGGAATGGATTTATGTATCTGATTATATCTTCCAGATCATCTTTAGGCCTCAATGTATCCAATTAGGCCCGGCAGTAAAACGTAGCCTAACTCTATTTATCTGTTTTTACAGTTAGTTCGAAATAATCGATTTTTACAATTGCTGGTTCGTATATTTGCCACAATTTGTGTACGAAGAAAATAATCGACAGTTTAAATTGACTCACGTTATCGACTAAATACATAGGCTATGGTGTCTCGCAAACATTCTACCATATATTGTACCGTGTTATTCAGCGGGTCAAATCTAGCAAATATATACATATAAATAAAATTGAAATATCAAAATATCATTTACAAAATATAATCTCTTTTCTAAGCTCATATGGTTATTCACACATTACCAAAACCTAAACACACATTTAAACATTTGTTTGTCTGTCCGTTTATCTGTCTGTTTGTTTGGCCGTTATAATCTCAGGAACGGCTGAACCGATTATGACGAAACTTTCATTAACACGTAGAGGACCTTTCAAAGAATAGTTTACGCGACTTTTTATTGCGAAAATATTTTAATTCCTGTAAAAATATTAAAAAATATAAAAATTGTAGACAAAGTTAGGGATATTGTGGACAAACGTTGAAGATATTGCGTGTATACTTCGATCTATGTCTTACATAATGTACAGGTCACAGCTACCCCCACCTAACTTAGATCCAAGTGTCTCTGTCCTAATTAATCATAATTTCCGTAAAAATTACTATTACAATTTTTTTTTTAATTTATGAACAGAATTAGGGAATTTGTGGTTTGAATTTGCTGTAATACAATATAACATGTGTTCTATATTGCTTAGTTTGGAAGTTATCTGTCTGTACGTGCTTTTTGGGGAAAAAAACTATTATCTCATGAATGGTTTAGTATACATTCATGAAACTCAGGATGGAATTTTATCAAATTGGATTACACAAATGTGGAGAATTTTATTTTTCTGAAGTTACCCGTTTCAAGATGACGGTGGTTGAAACTTTTCGAAGTTAAATATAAAAAAAAACTAAAGGTTTTATGCAAAAACAACAATATACACAAAATATAGAAATTAAACAAACATTATTTCTCAATGCCATTTTTTTGTCGGTACGCCATAACTTCCTTAATACACCATCAAATTACACGAATGAGGCATCATTTTAAAGCTTTCCTTAACCGCTACACAGGAAAAATATACAAAATACAATTATACGAAAAAAAGAAGAAACAAAAAGAAATACGGAATCCGAAAGTAACGGTGATGTAAGATCAAGTAAGTTGTAGGGATATTTTCCTGGCGTTGGCAACACTGATGATAACAATACCCAGCTGGAGAGCTGCCGTTACGCCACTACATTCAGGGCTCTATAACAGAGCCCTGACTATGTAGAGAGCCTCTATGTTATAGAGCCCTGACTACATTGCTATTTACATTGACTCACTTAATACGCTCTATACGATACTAAATATACGGTGTGTACTTTAATTAAGTGGGATTTAAGTAAGTTAGAATTCGAATGCTTCGCACGGGTCAGCTAGTTAAACAAAAATGTCATGTATCATCTTTAAGTCGAGGAAATTCAATAATTCTGGCTGAAAGTAGTTTTCGGTGACCACTTCATTCACGATAAGTGTTCATGAAAACCTCAGTTTTCAAGACATAATAATTTTAAAATATTTATATATATATATATATATTTATATATATACAGATAAACAACTTCTAAACCAAGATAGGTCACATATGTTATATTCAACTATTTGTTAGTGTTGACCTGCTGAATAACACAGTAAAGTTTGGTAGTATGGTTGCGATACGCGTATAAACCAAACAGAAAGCATAGATTTAAAAGACTTGGCCTAAGTTTACCACCAAACTAAAAATAAAATAAAATTGAGATTAAAAAGGATATAACATAAATTGTAGTGACTGCCCGGATATCTACATAGGACAGACAGGCGGTAGTTTTAAGAATGACTCCAGGAACGTAAACTTAAAAATGAGTTTAAACAGAGCTTAACGCGTTCACTGCTAAGGACGCACATGTGAGCTTGACACTGAACACTATGAGAAGCGGCCGACGCACAGTGCATTGCACGCCAACCCCCGTATTTTGAGTATTTTCAATACACAGTGCATTGCGTGCATCGCACCCCAACCACCGTATTGAGAGAATTTTCAAAACTCAGAGCATTGCGCCAATTTTAAGCCTATGTCCTATGGACGCACATATGCATCCGCTTTAAGATATTAGTGATTATTACGTAGAAAGGTTAACAAATATAAAAAATAAAGTAATTTCTACTCATTTAGACTATAAATGTAAAAAATAAAAGGTCAGCTCCTAACATAGGAAATACGAAATTTGCTTAGCAGTGGACTGTTAACCTTCGCTGATCACCCAGTCGGGACACCTATACTGTTTCATCCAAGAAAATATGGAAATAATAACGACATGCATCGACAGCGTGGAAATGGATGTACTGAAAGAGGTTCTTATATACAAATACCAAGAAATTTTAAATGACAAATTAGATTTCAAATCTCATTCTTGTCATTGATTCAACTATTTGTCGTCTGTAACGGAATTTTCCCGATGTACTACTTTCGCCACTTCACGTTTAAATTAGCGTTTTTCAGACAAAATTTTTTCCGATGATTTCGATTATTTACAACTCCTTATCTGATCTATTGAGTTGTAATATTTTCGTCTCACAATGTACTAACTATCGCGTTCAATCTTAAATAACATATCTGAATTTTAGAGTTTAAGGATTAAAATAGTAATAATACACCTAAACAATTTAGGTTTACTTATATAAAAATCGTTACGTAAAACCCCGTTGCAGTTCACTGACGATATCAACTCCCCAACGGGTCATGTTTTACTAAAGAGGCAGTCTAATTGGGGTTGTAAAACCATTTGTTTATTTATTGTTGCTAAACACGAGGCAACAAAAAATGTCGTGAGCTCTACCCTTCACAATTAATTAATAAAACACTTCCAGGCATATAATTTCCTATATTTACAGTTTAAAGTTAATTGCTCTTAAAATTTATTACAAAAGAAATTTATTTTATTTAATAATATTTGTAAAGAGTTTTTTAGAATGAGTATATTAGTCAAAGGCACTCAAGTTGTTCATATATTTTAAGGTATTTTATCGACGATTTTCATCTAACGATTCTATTAAAACTAAATAATTTTATAAGCAATTTTAATGGTTCTTTAATTCTGTTTTATAACATTTTACTTTATGGTACAAACAATTTATCGAAATAGATTTTTAGGTAGGTTAAAACTAACAGTTGGAAATACAGCGGCGCATTTTTTTTTAATTTTCCGAATCATTACTAGCTGACCCGTGCGAATATTTCCCAAGTTAAGAGTACTTACCTGATTTAATACTTTGATTTAATTCAGTTAATTACGTTTTATAACGAATTACGTTGATTTTATTTGATTGATTTGCTTGATAGATTACACTTGCATGTAAAATGTTACAGTAACAATCTGACTAAAAGCTGTCATGTCAGATTAACAGATTGATAATAGATGGCGAATTTCATTAGGAATCATTCGAAGGTTTTTTTTAAATAAATTTGTTTTAAATGAAAACATTAATTTTAAGCTATTTTACGTCAATAGCGGGGAAAATAAGCTTTCCAATTATGTTTGAATAATTAATTTTTATGAAGAATTAAGGTAAATATGTTGTTTCCATAAAAAAAAACCCTTTGAGAAAACATATATATAAATTTGTTTTAATAAATGTTTTCAACATAATCATTAATTTAGAACTAATTGTTTATTTTTCGTCAATAGCGGGGAACATAAGCTTTAAAATTATGTTCGAATAATTAATTTTGATGAAGAATTAAGAATAATTGGCGTTTTCAAAAAAAAAAAAACTTTGAGAAATAATAATCAAAGTGTTCATAAAGTCCCTTTAACCTTTTTTATTATTTTTGTTATTGAAAATAAATTATCAAAAATTTGTACATATCTTGTGTTGCGTAACAGGATTTTTTTTGACATATCTGAACTTTTTTGAATTTGGAGGCTTGAGGGGAGTAGGGGGTAAACAATTTCAAATTTAAAGTTAGGTCATATAATACACTATTGAAAAGCTTATTAAAAGAGAAACATAATGGCAGAGCTTAATATCTTGCTTCGTTTCAAAGTAATGGACAATAAAATTTCTGGAAAATGATATTGTTATCATAATATCAAATCAGGTTATTAACGTGTTAGTATTAGGAATAAGTATTTTGTATGTTATTTTCTAGAACTTTGATTTTCCATTACTTTTAAACGAAGTAAGATATTAAGCTCTAGTTGCGCCATTGTGTGTCTCTTTTAATAAGCTGTTCAGTGGTGTATTACATGACCTACTTTTATAATTGAAATTGTTAACCCCCCTTCCTCCCCTAAACCCCCCAAAATAATAGAGGGTCAGTGATATGTCAACAAATTTGTCCTGTAATGCAATATAAGATTCAGGGTATACACAATTTTGTTAACTTCTTTTCAGTAACACAAATAATGAGGGGGAGGGGGGGGGTTAAAGGGACTTTATGAACACTCTGTATATAAGTTTTTCTAATAAATGTTTTAAACAAAATCCTTAATTTTAAGCTATTTGTTTATTTTTCGACAGTAATGGGAACACAAGCTTTAAAATGATATTAATAATTATAACATTACTTTGCATTTGTGTTCTAGGCGTTCTGTATATTGACGACCATGGTTTCGACCTCACTGTGTCATTTACTAGTCTTCTTAAGGCTCTTCTTTACCTTGAAGAAAACTCCCGAGTGTACAGTATGATTTCAATGCAAAAGGCCTGACTCAAGCCGCAAAATCGTTGAAACATTCATTCGTAATACCGTGTTTCGGATTCTATTTATAAATTAATAATCTGGGAAACTACTTTAAGTTATAAAGAAGGCATTATATTTTTTACGTGTTACCTTAAAATATGGAAACTATTGCTTAAAACTCCCCAAAAAATGCGTTCAAAATAATCGATTTTTACTCATTTAAACTGTTGATTAAAAGGAGTTGACGACGATTTCTTTCAATTATAAGGTATAAGACAAAAGCACAAAGCCTTTAAGAACAATTTAAGATGTTTCACAACTTTTTAGGTTGAAAAACGGCGTCCAAAACACGGTAATACGAAGTGCATATTTTTGCTGTTTTACGCAAGGTATAGAAGACCCTTAATACATACTAAATTACACATACAGTTACACGCACATACACATTACACATACAGTTACACGCACATACTCATTACACATAGTGTGTAACATTCATTGAATGTTTGAAATGTTACTCGGTAAAAGTATCATTGATTTTGTCTCAGATTTGCCGGTACTCTCCACCTTATATGAATACAATAGATTAGTGAATAATTAGTTCACATTATTATATAACATGCTTCCTGGCTTGCGCATAAAAATATGCTGAAGTCAGAGTTTATGTAGTCAATGGGAGGGGCGCTAATTTGGTTTGTAGAAAGAGACAGCCTGTTAGCAACCTTGGTCTGGAGGAGACTCCTGACTACTCTGGAGATTGGGAGGGCTTTCTTGTCTTTACCTCTGACCAGTTCGAGTTCTAAATTTAAAGTAAACCAGAAGAGAACGTTTTGCATATTTAAAGTAATACATGTATTAAACAACTACCGAGTCCCTACCTGGGACAAGACCGGATGGGTCACGTGGCCTGCCGTTTCGGTTACGTCAGGAAGCTATAGTCGGAGTTGTAAGACATCACTGTGGAGAGAAAAGTTACCCGGGCACGTAAATATCCGAGCTAGACGAAGTAATTCGATCACCCAGCTGAGCGGCTTAAAATTAAAAAAACATAATTTGATATATTTTAGGGTTTCAATCAACCATTTGGAAAATTGGTCTATTTACGAAGAAGCTGAATATTCGTGCCTGCGTGTACGAATATATATTAGTAGAATGTATTTGCACCGCAGACACAAGCGGTGCTTCGTTCCGCTTGCAGGGAAAAACCTCGCTATGCGGCCTCGGATGAGGAGCTATAACCATGGATTTCAACCGGGTACCTACTTTTATTTTATTTTACGTTTGGATCAATTTTAGGCTATAAAGCGGAGTAAAAACAAATAAAATGTGCAGAGTAATCTCATATATATATATATATATATATATATATATATATATGTGTGAGAAAGTTGGGTTAGTTACACCACTTATAACTCAAGGACGTCTGAACCAATTTTTATGATCTTTGATTTGTTGGATTTGTCTCCGCGCCGATTAGCAGAATATCTATTAAGATATAGGAAACATCTATATAATAAAAATAAAATACTGTTCGTTCGTAAGCGCATCACTTGAGAACGGCTGGACTAATTCTGGCTATTTTTTGTTTTAAAATGTTCTTAATAGGCCGAATTAAGTTTTTATGGAAAGAAAATTTTTAAAAGTTTCCCGGAAAATGTTCAAATTCGGGAAAACTTAACATTGTTTTTTCTATTAACTCAAGACCATAACTCACCAAATCAGCTGTTTTAATAAAATGCTTAGTAACAAATGTTTGTTTACATTCATTACCTTAGCAACTTTACTTAGCATTTATAATCAATTTATTATTCTTCAAAACCAACAGCTTTTTTAGGTTAGATTGACCAACTTAAAGCATAAAAAACAAAAATTAACCAAAAACGCTTACTATATTTTAATTCAGTCACATATTGGTTGTTACATAATAAGCTTATATATATAAAACAGCTGAGTTGGATAAAAAACTGAACATAATTTTAGATGCTAGAACTAACAAAAACACGTTTATTTGCAACCAATTGGGCTAATTTTGAAAGGTTTACAAACTATAAATCTAAATTTGTGTAGTATGCTTAAGTGGCATAAAAACCATTTTGCAATTCGATTACTTAAGTCAATGTAATGAAATGGAATAACTTTTCTACCCTTTAAATTAAATCAAGCAATGGCGAAGCATTGCTGGGCCCACTAGTTTATTATAAAACAAACAAAAACAAAAGTTTAAATATTGTACGACAAATCTTAAAAAATTACTTCCTGTGAAAAAAAGGACAGGTTATTATTGGATTTTCGTCTAACGAACTCGTCCGAGCAACGTGTGTACCCGATTTGGACTAAATCGGCCGAAAAATACATAAATACATCTATACTACTGTATACAATGTGTTATGACACCCCACGTGTTCTGGGGACCATGATCAGTGCTCATTGACTACTCCCGGATCTAAGAAGTAAACATTTTCCCCTCGCAGTTGACATACTCGGTTCGCGAGTTTGCATCTAGGCCTGCCGTTAGAGCGAACACACACATGCACGTATGCATAATTATTTGTTAGCACCCCACTTATTCCTGAGACCATGATTGGTGCTCATTAACAACTCCAGACTTGACTTTTGACCATTAGAGTCACTGCTATAGCTCATTTTGAGATGGAAATTTGTGATAACAGTATTGTGAAGAGGTAAACTTGGTTAGGGGTAATCTAAACAATTGTTCATAATTTATAAACAATTAACTTTACAATTTGGTGCATTTGCCTTGTTCATTATTTAAATCCAGTCCAGTATTGCACCCCTATAAGTATTAAATCATTAATACAAAAGTTAGGGGTTCGTTCTGTACAGGAAACGAAAATGCAATTTGTATTTCACGTATCAGTGACGTATCGACCACGTGACACGGATACATGTTCTGCGTATCCTGTATTGTTTAGTACAAATAGATATGCCCTTTTGTCCTGGTGGACAATGGTTACCGAAATATGTCACCATGTTTGCGATTATGATCAAAATTAGAGCGTTTGTTTTAATTAAAAAAGGGTTTTTAAAATTTTTAGGTTGTGTTTTTGTTTAGGAATAGGCCTAACTAATGCTGTTTTGTTAACCTTTGATAGTACCGTTTATTACAACATGATAAACTATGATTATTTTAAAATCATTTAATACTTATTTCTATAAGGGTTTTTTCTGTTACGTCCCTTTTTCGCCGGTCCAACTTAGCCGATTTTTACGATTGAGGTGTCATTTTAAATCTTATGATCTAGCGCACCTGCGAATGGTAATTAAAAAAATCATTTCGTTTAGGGCTCCACCCCCAAGCCTTTGATTTATTTCTAGAGGGCGCATTCAAAGGTCCAGTGCTTACCAACTTGCATCATTACGGTTTTTAACGTGATGTAATTTAACAGCTGATATTTCTTTGAATTGTAGTTGAGTTTCTAACAAACAGAAAAAAATATTAAAATGCCCAATTTGCGCGCAGGCCCCCTAGTCTTTATTAAAACAATATGATTGGACAGGAAGGAGGGACATTTGTCAAGCGAAGCACTCGGGGGTCTCCTACAGTAGTTACTTCATACTTTAAAATATACAAATTGAATATAAAGATTTAAAACTAAAAATACTATAGATGTTTCCTTACTTAATAATGTTTTACGGTTTATAATTTTAGTTTATCAATAATTTTTCTTTTTTCAATGTTATTACTAGAAGGATTCGTCCCGTGCTCACTTTGCTCACCAACCCACGCTAATCGTGGCGAAGCAAATGCAAACATATTATTGTATACTATGATATTTTCACGGGAATGATGATTGATGATTACATTTTCACCTGTATGTATTAGCATCGGTCCTTGACATGTGGGCAAGATTTCAAATTAAAATTACGTATGTAAAATTTAGGGTGTGGGCGTAGGGTGGTGGGGATTGGGGTGTGGTGGGGGTGGGTATTGTATGTAAATTATTGTATTGTCATCGGACCTTGTCCTTGACATGTGTGCAATTTTAAAAGTTAATCTGACGTCCTTAAGGGGATTCCCCCTGAAAAATTACCATTAAAAAAAATTGTTTTTCCTGTTTCTATAGTTTATAAGGTTTAAGAAAAACATAACATATGCCATAAAAGTTCTTTATATCAGTGTAAAAAATATATTCAAAGTAATGCGCGCACCTACTTTTGGTCGAGTTGAAACTGAAGTAGTATGCGCATACATACAAAACATTGCAATGATATATATATATATTTTTTTTTGTAATTGACCGAGCGTAAGCGAGGTCTCTGTTTTAACTCGACCGTTCGGCATTTCGTCTGTGTGTCTGATGTCTGTGTGTCTGTCTCACGATTACGGCCAAACGCCTTGACCGATTTTGATGATTTTTTGCATGAATGTTCCTTATTCAAAGGCCGAGCCATGTATATATACGGTTTTTTCCATTTTTTATTTTTAACCCCTTAAATAAAATAAAAATGGCGGCCGGACCGTTTCTCTCAGTGTAAGCTTTTTTCCAAAGAAAGTTTGTGGCTTAACCGTAAGTCAAATTTAAAAACTCATGAGATTTTGTTAAAAGTAAATTAATTAAAAAAAAATTGTATTCTTGATTTTTTCCGTATCTCTAACGGTAAGCTCACAAAATGGCCGTAAACTTCGAATTTGTTAAAAATCGTCAAAGTTTTTGTATTTCAACCATGTTTTTATACGTTTATTCTAAACCAATTCAAAAGTGTTCATAGCTTTTTTGTAGATAAAGGATTAAAGAATTTATATATGCCAGTAAAAAAAATTATTTAAGTAAAATTAAGAAAGTTATTAGCTCAAGAAACAATCAAGTTCAGTAACGAAAGGAAAATGTTTAACTTTAGGCCTACATAAAAAGTAGTAAGAATTATTGTAATTTTTTGCATAAATGTAAAAAAATTTCGTAATTTATTTCTAAATTTAATTGTATACAAATATTTATCAATTTCAAATTTCTTATTTTGAAAACACCAGTTTTTATGTTCCTATTACAAGACTGCTAACAAAACTAGGCCTGATTTGAATAGTAATTTAGGAATATATCATTTGCCCAAAAATGACATATTATTATAAGAAAGTGTAGAGGATAAACCAAAGAATTGAACTGTATAATTGTAAATTTCATAAAAGTATTTGACTTAGCTTTACTTGAATTACAAAATGAGATGAAACAAATGAAACCTCACGGCGATAAAGGACATACAAAAAGTGATCGTAGGACACCGTAGGAAGTGTTGGAACATGGGTTGAGAATAAAGTTGAGATGTGAGATCACTATCACGTTTTAACATCGTTTGTTTTCATTTATTTATAATACTGGAATATGATATGGAACTTAAGTTAACTTATGATACATTGTTAAGTTTGAGTTATTTGAGTATGTAAATATTTAATTGTATGTTGTCCCTCTATAACGCGATATTTTTTAGCTATCTTACGCATTATTAACCTAAATAAAACACAATGCCTCTAAAAGAAAATCTTTAGCAGTTAAAGCTCAAGAAAAGAAATACAAACGAGAACTATAAATCCCGGAATCGCGGGAACTGTAAATAATGTTTCACTGGTTAAACCTTGTGCTTACTTCCTTACTGACACACTATTTTTAAACTAAGCTCAAAACCACATTTGGTATTTCAACGAGCGAGGTCTACTGTTCAAAGAACTACTAGTTATTGCAAAGGACAACAATTTTTATTATTAAGCTTTCAATGCCTCTGATTGACCGAGGGTAAGAGAGGTCTCCCATTTAACTCCACCGTTCGGCATTTCGTCTGTGTGTCTGTCTCACGATTACGGCCAAATGCCGTTACCGATTTTGATAATTTTTTGCATGAATGTTCCTTATTCCTAGGCCGAGCCATGTATGCATACGGTTTTTTCCATTTTTCATTTTTAACCCCTAAATAAAATAAAAATGGCGGCCGGAGCGTTTCTCTCAGTGTAAGCTTTTTTCCAAAGCCAGTTTGTGGCTTAACCGTAAGTCAAATTTAAAAACTAATGACATTTTGTTAAAAGGAAATTAATGTTTAAACAAAATTGTATTCTTGATTTTTTTCCGTATCTCTAACAGTAAGCTCACAAAATGGCCGTAAACTTCGAATTTGTTAAAAATCGTTCAAGTTTTTGTATTTCAACCATGTTTTTATACGTTTATTCTGAACCAATTCAAAAGTGTTCCATAGCTTTTTTGTAGATAAAGGTTTAAAGAATTCATATATGCCAGTAAACAAAATTATTGAAGTAAAATTAAGAAAGTTATTAGCTCAAGAAACAATCACGTTCAGTAACGAAAGGAAAATGTTTAACTTTAGGCCTACATAAAAAGTAGTAAAAATTATTGTATTTTTTTTCATAAATGTAAAAAAATTTCGTAATTTAGTTCTAAATAGAATTGTATAAAAATATTTATCAATTTCAAATTTGTTATTTTGAAAACACCAGTTTTTATGTTCCTACTACAAGACTGCTAACAAAACTAGGCCTGTTTTGAATAGTAATTTATTAATATATCATTTGCCCAAAAATTACATATTATTATAAGAAAGTGTAGAGGATAAATCAAAGAATAGAACTGTATAATTGTAAATTTCATAAAAGTATTTGACTTAGCTTTACTTGAATTACAAAATGAGATGAAACAAATGAAACCGCGCGGCGATAAAGGACATACAAAAAATTACCCCGTGGGAAGTGTTGGTACATGTGTTGAGATCACTATCACGACCTTTTAACATCGTTTGTTTTCATTATTTCTAATATTGGAATATGATATGGCACTTAAGTTAACTTATGATACATTGTTAAGTGTGAGTTATTTAAGTGTGTAAATATTTAATTGTACGTTGTCCCTCTATAACGCGATATTTTTAGCTATCTTACGCATTATTAACTTAAATAAAACACAATGCCTCTAAAAGAAAATATTTAGCAGTTAAAGCTCAAGAAAAGAAATAAAAACGAGAACTAGAAATCCCGGAATCGCGGGAATTGTAAATAATGTTTCACTGGCTAAACCTTGTGCTTACTTCCTTACTGGCACACTTTTTTAACCTAAGCTCAAACCACATTTGTTATTTCAACGAGCGAGGTCTACTGTTCACAGAACTTCTAGTATATGTAAGCAAACCATATATTGACTACAAAAACTTATTGTGCAAGTTATTCTAATCTATGCTAGCTCAAATAACTAATGGAATCTTAAAACGAAATTTCCAGCAACTTTTCAATTTTGATATTTTTTACACAAAAGCTCTTATAACTTTTAAACTGCTAAAGCTACTGCGAAGAGATTTTTACCACATCTTTTGTAGCTTATTTTTGTTAATCTAGGACAAATACAAAAGTATTAAAAAAATATAATATATTAAATCACAAATATGTTTTATATAGGTATTCTTCTTTTTTTTTTTTGTAAACTACTAAACTTTTAGTGGTAAGAATATGACAAAGTTAGTGATTTTTATCTACTTTAAAACATGATATCAAACGGTCAAATTGGTTCAGTAGTAAACAAGTTATAAAAGATTTAAAAAAACATATTTTTGCCCTAAAAAAAAAACAAAAAAGACAAAAAGATACGTACACAAATTTGTTTTCCAATTAATATAAGTGTAAACATTTTTTTAGGTTCCAGTAAATATAAAAAATGGTTCATAATTTTTATTAAAAAAGGCCTATTATGGAAAACCCATATTTTCAGTAGGGAATCCCCTTAGGTCGGTGAAAATTACGTAGAAAGATTCCGTTACATATAGGTAAAGCGTGTAAAAATGGAAATAGGACTAATCAAGGAGCCTGGGATCTATTAAGGTATTTGTATAATGATACGGTTTGCTGCCACAAGTTGAAAATAACAACCATAAGACCCATCACAGAAACCCATATTTACAGTGAAATAATATCGTTTGGAGTACATCACTTCGGTTTTTTCTATCAACGAGCTATTACACAAAGTATGTATGATGACGTCATCAACACGTTAACAAATAATGCTTTCCCGTTATATCCTTAGGGAAGCGCTTGTTGCTCCCTGAGGGTTACATCAGGAGACGGGATATCGTTGAGATACAATCTTACTCACAGTATGATTAATGGAATATACTTTTAACTGAGTTGAATAACTATATATACATATATATAGAAAGAGAGTGTCTTTTTTTAAATAGGCCAACGTTGGTACCTTGTAAACTATAAATCTTACAGCAAACTTTATATGGGGAACATTTCCTTGTTTTTTTGGAAATTAAAAAATATGTAGTTAAAATATTTTTTAATTAGATATATTAATGAGACTTACCGTCAACAATAGTCTATTTTTCGTAGCTATTTCACTACAGCCGTTTCGGTTATTCAGCCATTTTCATATAAAATATAAAATATTTGTATATGGCGCTATTTTCCAATATGGTGGTCAATATTCAAATTCCTTATGGAAAAACCTGTACCTTAAGATGATTTTGGATTTACGAGTTATTTTAAGACTTTTTGAAGTGTAAACTATAGGCGCACGTCATATAAAAATTGCGGGCGGTGAATCGGATTTTACCGTCACGCTTTTTCCGCCACCATTTACTATACAGGGTGAGTCACTACTGACTACATTAACAGTAGATTCTACTTAACAGTTGATTCTACTTGTCAAAAGGAACAAAAGAATGTATACAAGCCCTTATCTGAAATTAACCGTTTAGCTGCCATGGCGTATTTTGTGATTTTTTCAAAATACATGACTTGGTACTATTAGTTTGACGATAAAAACCACATACTAATGAAGTTATGACATGGAAAGTAATACCATTTTAAAGATCATTAAATTTACTATAAATTAAACATACTATCGTAAAGATAACATTTATCATTTTAAAGATAAATAAATAAGGAAGTTTTTTATGTAATTGAACATAAGAATACGAATAATTTTACTAATTTAATTAAGCTTTAAAGTTTAAAGGAAAAAGTCTGTAACAATAATTTTTAACTTTAAAGCTATTTAAAAAACGTTGTATAAGGAGTTATTATTTGGGTACTATGTTTAATTTATAGGAAATTTAATGCCCTTTAAAATGGTATTACTTTCCATGTAATAACTACATTAGTGTGGCTTTTATCGTCAAACTAATAGGACCAAGTCGTGTAATTTGAAAAAATCACAAAATACGCCATGACAGTTAAACGGTTAAGTTCAGATAAGGGCTTATATTATTTTTTTTGTTCCTTTTGATAAGTAGAATCAACTGTTGAAATTAATGTAGTCAGCAGTGACTCACCCTGTATATAGTGCACAAGTGAATATAGCTTTCTTGGTAATACTTCTGAAGTGAATATTGTGCTTCCTCATTTTGTAAGTTGTGTTAAAATAATTTACTTGGTAACACCTCTGAAATGGACATTGTGCTTCTTCATTTCGTAGGTTGTGTAAAAATAGTTTCATTGGTGATACCTCTGAAAAGGACACTGTGCTTCCTCATTTTTTAACTTCTGTTAAAATAGTTTGCTTGGTAATACCTCTGAAATGGGCATTGTGCTTCCTCATTTCTAAAATTGAGTTTTTATTCAATATTTTATATAGTTTTGAAGTGTAAATCAGAATATCGCAATAGAAGTTTACACTTATCCCGTATGGTTTTAAGTACACTGGATTGTTCAAACTTTTATACGTCAACTAATCCAACTTTTTTAAGGTTAATCTTACCTTATCATTAAATTGCAATTTCGGTCATTCGACCATCATCAGGAATTCACACTAAAACTCTAAAAACATCACTCACAAACACAAACTAAACACAATAAATAAGTTTCACTCCATATGGAGGTCGTTAATTGTAAAATGTTACTCAGTATGTCGCGGAAACACTCAATAAGACGTGCACGCTTGGCCGTTCGAGCGGTACTGAGCGATATCTATGTTCCTGATTCTTATCTCTGTTATTTTATTCTGATGGGTCTCTCAATCAGCGTGTCGTACAGCATATTCGAATGGAACGAAAGCTGATCGTTCAAAATATGTGTGGAGTCAAATTTAGTGGCTCTATATATCTCGAATTCTTCTATCGCATTCATATAACGTCCTTTTTTGCAAATGTGCATGATTTCCATATTAGTGCTACAATTAGTGTAAGTATGGTTATTATCCATTAAGTGTTGTGCGTAACTGGAGTATTGATTATCAAGTTTTCTTTTTGGTAGGTGTTCTTTAAACCTTACGCAAAATGGTCGTCCGGTTTGGCCTATATAATAGCAAGGACAATCGTTACATGTGATCTTATATTTTCCCGTTCGTTGTTGGGCATCTCTCTTTATTAAGGGATTGGCTCTCAAAATCCGTTCTACTTTGTTAGTTGTTCTGTATGTAACAATTACGTTATATTTGGCCATCGGGTTTTTTAAAGTATAATTGATAACGCTCCCGTATTCGCATGATACATATTTTACTTTAGTTAGGCTGTCTGAGGGCGGTAACCTGGTTTTGGATCTATGTTTACTGACCAATTTATCTATCAACTTGGGATTATAACCATTGGCTACAGCGATATATTTAATGGTTTTTAATTCGTTGTTGTAGTCTACATCAGTCATTGGTATTGAAATTAACCGGTGTACAAAGCTGTTGTAAGCTGCGGTTTTTTGCTCCGGTGGATGGTACGAAGTTGCGTGGATAGTTTGGTCAGTATTAGTTGGCTTTCTGTATATTTTGAATTTTAAATCATTTTTAGACCTTGTAATAGTTAGATCCAAATAGTTTAACTTTTGGTCAATTTCACATTCTGTGGTAAACGTTAAACTATGGTGCATTTTATTCATGTATGTGCATAGGAGATTCAATTGTCTCGTACTACCGTTAAACAAGATAATCGTATCATCTACATATCTATGGTAGGCTATTATATTATGTCTGTATGGATTAGTAACAGTTAGTAGGAAGGATTTCTCTATATGGTTAAGGAAAATCTCCGATAAGATGCTGGATAACGGTGACCCCATAGCAAGGCCGTCACTTTGCAAGTAAAATGCATCATTGAACTGGAAATAATTTTGATTCAGTATGGTTCAAATGAGATTAATTAACTCGGTAATGGACGATGCAGGAAGGACAGAAAATTCTCTGAGATTTGTCTCCAATAAGTCAATGGTTTGTGTAACGGGTATATTCGTGTAAAGATTCACTATATCATATGAAACTAATTTGTAAGAAGGCACTATATTTATTGTCTTAAGATCATTTATTAATTCTAGGCTGTTCCGTAAGCTGTAATCATTTTTAAAGAAATAGTGTTTCCTTATTATTGTATCAAGTAATTGAGAAGCGTAATAGCTCGGTGCAGAAGTGAAGTTTACTAACGGTCTGATAGGTAAATCTGTTTTATGTATTTTTGGTAGGCCCCTAAGTATTGGAGCCTGTGGGTTGATGACCTTAGAGTGAAATATTTGTTTACTAGATAACAGTGTATTTGATTTGCTCAAGCCTTTATTAATTAACTTACTGTATGTTGTCGTGGGGTCTTTCAGTAATTTGTTGATGTTATTTAATTCGAAGAAATTGTGGACTTTGTTGTTGTAATCAGTCCGATCCATCACCACAATAGAATTCCCCTTATCGGCCTTGGTCAATATTGAATTAGAACTGGATTGTATTTGTTCTTTGTACTTTTTTTATACGACTAACCGTTTAAAAGTTCAAGAGGTATACAGTTTTTAAAATACCCTACACGAGATTTTTGTTCATTACGATGAATAGCTTCTTTCTTTAGAACATCGGCATTCTTTCCAATACGGCTACCACTTTTAAATTCAAAATGGAAGCCCCAATTTTGTATTACGTTTTGTATCAACATAACTTTAAGGCATTTTTTTGTGTATACCCTACAGTTTTCGTGTTAAATGTGTTTGAAATATAGAACTTGGGACTTTTGAGCTGCCCCATCTACAAGGATTCCCACATAATTCCAATTTATAAATCCTTGAAAATCACACTTAATAAAAAATGTGTTTTAATTACCAGTTTTGTATCATCGGTGAACAATTTTAAAACTAAGTCCGTTTAAAAGGAATTGCTTATAAAAATTAGCACTTTCATAGTATGACTGGTAAAAATTGAATTTCAAGTACTCTTTGAATGGGACTTATGTTTTATATCCTACATTCCAAGAAGCAATTTTTGTCTTGTTCCTCGCAATAAAGGTATTTAAGTGACGATATGTAACAACAGATGTTTGCATTCATAATACAGTAAGAGTATTTCGTAGAGTTTTGTTTGTATTTATTTTTATTTTGTTAACATAATCTGAAAAACCTGTTGGTTCTGAATAATAACAAACTGATTCGTCAAGTAGATTGCTATGGTAATAAATATAAAAGATTTTTAGAAATGTGTCGGTCCAGGGTTCAGGACTAACCTAATATTGTGTTTAACCTTTGAATCAGCTGTTCTTTTTTATCACAAATAAAAATACGTTTGAATTATAATACAATACGCTTTTTTCTTAGATTTTTCTTTGTGTATCCTTTTATTTTGTTATCCTAACCCCAAAAAAGCTATTGATTGTGACAAAACCGATTCTTTATTTGCCAAGTAGTTGGTAATAAATGTGAATGCTTTTAAGAAATGTGTTGGTTCATAGTCCAACAACCCAAAATTGTGGTAAACATTTGATCCAAATCAGCTGTTTTATTTTTTAATATGTAGCAATAGATGTTTGAATTTATAATATCGATAGCCTGTTTCTTCGATTTTCTTTTGTTTTTGCTTTTATTTTGTAAACCTAACCTAAAATAGCTCTTGGCTATGGATAATAATTTAAAAAACATGCTAAACTTTTATCCGTATCAGCTGTTTTATCTGTTATAGAGCTGGGAGTAAATAACCAAATTGTCACAATTTGTACACTGCAAAATCAAAATTTTGCTAAATACTTTCTTAGCGTGTGTCTATGATCCCATTAGGATATACCTTTAAATTCTCGTACTTGTATGCTAAGGGTCTGTTCCAGCAAAATAGAAAGCCACTGGTTACTCCAGCGCTTTACTCTATACCGTTATCCAAACAGTGGAGTTTCTTGTAGCTGACCGCTTTAATATGGCCTCATTTTCAAAATATATTATAAATCTTTGGTAATTGCGTGGTGAAAAACGTTTAGCTTTATTTATAAAGTTGCGGATCCACCTTGCGATTTACTTTTAATTATAAATTTTTTTACTGTGCAAGCAAAAAAATCTAAATGTGGTACTTAAAAAATGTCAAATAGGTAACAAATGAACGATATAAAAAAAAGTGTAAAATGCAAAACGGATGCGTATTGTGATTATAGTTAAAATTAGACCTTGCAAACAATTTTAAGATACCAAATAAATGACATAAGTGGTTTCAAATATAACATTGTTATTACGGGATAACAATCCAAGATGGCAGACACTATAAGTAGTTTTTTGCTCTACATTGATTCTATGTCAGTCGTTCAGTCTGGACCATCGATGTATAAACACACTGGATTGCGCGCTGAGTAGTCTGAAAGGTTCGAGAAACGAGCCGGCCGGCGTGGAGCTTCCCCCTCCACTGGCGGGATAGACCCGCGGTGGGCAGCGTGATAGATGGACAGTGATACACGTTGTTGTTGTTATATACAGTTCAATTCTTTGATTTATCCTCTACACTTTTTTATAATAATATGTAATTTTTGGGCAGAGGAAATAGTATTCCTAAATTACTATTCAAAACAGGCCTAGTTTTGTTAGCAGTCTTGTAGTAGGAACATAAAAACTGGTGTTTTCAAAATAAGAAATTTGAGATTGATCAATACTTTTATACAGTTCTATTTTAGAACTAAATTACGAAACTTTTTTACATTTATGAAAAAAATTACAAAAAATGTTTACTACTTTTTATATAGGCCTAAAGTTGAACTTTTTCCTTTCGTTACTAAACACTAGGGGCTCTGCCCCTGGACGCTTCGCTTCGCTCGCAGTTGGAAAATTCGATAATGAATCTCGTTAATCTTTGGCTCGTTTGTACCTTGGTTTGTAAAATTATGAAACCAGGCTTAAATATATTAACGGTAATTACAAGATTAATTATAACCTCAAATACATGCTTTAGAAACATGAGAAACTTTCATTACGATTTTAGTCCTAGTTCTACTATCTACTGTCAACAAATGTTTTGAAACCAGGACTAAATATACAGTAGTAAACATAACCTCAATACTATGTTTCAGAAATGAGCCAGGCCTATATTACAAAATTGACTATTAGAATTTATCCATTTTTGCCAAGTTTACTTTTTTTTATAAAATAAATTGTTAAATCAGAACAATTTATTCTAATTCTAACGTGCTAAA
>JAGFPH010000277.1:318577-349930 GCA_018207615.1 Philaenus spumarius | reverse complement strand
TGTACAAAGTTTCAGCTTTCTAGCTTTAAGGAAAGTATAACAAACACTATTTATTGTCCAGGGATTGTTTCAACCCTTAAATGAAAAATATTTTAAAATCCCTTCTTAGTGCGCCTCTATATGACAAATATGTGTACCAAATTTCACGATCCTTAGTGGTAAAGTTTTTGGGATATGTAATGGACAATATTTTTTTGTTTTAGAGGTTGTTTCATTTTATATTAATAGTTTTAGGGGTTTTTACTAAATGTTCACCCCTTAGCAGAACCTGACATAATGTTTAACTGGTTTATTTGTTATATATGTATCTTGTAAGAAATAAATGTGCACAATTTAAACTTTCTATCTTTTAAGGAAAGTATAAAAATGTAGGCTATATTTATCGTTTTTAGGTGTTGTTATCACGTTTTCACCCCAACAGCACGTAACAAAATGTAAAACTGATTTACTTTTTATATGTAGGCCTATCTTGTAAGAAATGAAAAGATTACAAAATTTCAGCCTTCTGGCTTTAAGTAAAGTACTAGTGGACCGGGCAATGCTTCGCTATTGCTTGATTTACCTAACCTAAAATTATATTCAGTTTTTGATCCAAATCAGTTGTTGATCAAAATCAGCTGTTCATCAAAATCAGCTGTCTTTTGTGCCCCTGATAAAATCAAAAGAAATCTTCCTTCTTCTTCCTTAAGATTGACCTTCCATAAGATTAACATGGCAACTTTGAGGGCCACTGGGGCGAAGCCCTTAACATACATTGAGCTCATTTTAAGGGAAGCACAACTTCAGAGTGAGCTCTGTAAAATGACACCAAAAACATCAAAATCGGTTAAAAACTCTAGGAGGAGTTCTACTCACAAAATAACCCCTAGCAAATTAATTATGTAATATAGATATAGATATAGATAACAAACAATATTTATTGTTTTAGGGGTAGTTTCACTCCTTACATTTCAAATATTTCAAAATCCTTTCTTAGTGTGTCTCTAGCCCCTATGACAAATATGTGTATCAAATTTCACGTTTCTAGGAGGTAGAGTTTTTAAGATATATAACAAACAATATTTATTTTTGTAGGGTTTGTTTCAACCCTTACAGGCCAAATATATTAAAATCCTTTCTAAGTGCGCCTCTAGTGCCTATGAGCAATATGTGTACCAAATTTCAAGTTCCTAGGTGTTATATTTTTGTAGATACTGTGATCAGTCAGTCAGTGAGTGAGTGGATTTTGGATTATATATATATATAATATATATAGATATAGATGCATATAGTTTTGTTAGCCATACATTTAATAGTGTATTATTGTGTATGTTTCTGGTTTGTTTTGTACTTGTTTACATCAATGTTGTGTTGCAATCTTATTGGCCGTTACCTTTTATAGACCACGCCCCTACTGAGACAGCGCCTCTAAATAGTTGAGAACCATATTATTTAGTTAAACTGTGTAACTGTAACCTCACTGATGATGGCTTGGACATCGAAACGCGTTTGACCGTTTAACGTATTTTTGTGAGAAACAGTGCGCGCTGTTAATTAAGTGTTTCTTTTTTTATAAGTCCAGATTTAAATTGTAGGCTATTCATTTATATACTTGTGACATATAGTTGAAATATGAATGTTGAAGTACTACTATGATTTCCAATTATTTATTAGAGTGGAAAAAGTTGGTTAAGTCCTTCCCAAGCAGAATGTTTGAGTACAGGCCCAATTGCCAATTATCGTTCGCCAGACAACCTCTATTTTCTTTAATTGGAACGAGGCAGTACCGTACTTCATTATCAGTGTTGCCACGTTGGCTCCGCTATAGATGATTGCTGGGGAGTTAATAATTTGATTATGCACTAATTGTTCAGACATTAATTGTTATTGTTGCGAAAAATCTGTGAACTTGAAATGCCATTGTAGATTGTGATCTGTGCTTTAGTGTAAATTAACACAGATTAGAATGTACATGCCAAGTAATAGAAAAAAGCGTCCTATGTAATTCGTGTATCTGTGTTTTTGCATAACGCTCTCTTTGGGTGCATTAAACTATTGTTAGATAATTGAGTGTAATTCTTTGTTTACTATAAACTCCTGAATTTGGGACATACAAACTGTTTACGAAAATATTAACAACGTGTTGACAGTGAATATATTTACAATTGGCTGATAACTGCGGCTATTCTTGCAGATGTGATTATATAAATAAAAGGCCTATCGGGTAAATATTGCGCCTTACCATTACACGCAATAAAAACAAAAAACGAATTTACAACCGAGTTGTATGGCCCAAAAACGTTCAGTGAGTTTCTCCCAAATTGATCTATGTATGTTTAGGCCTCATATCTCACGAACGAACATACAAATCACAAATCAGGTTTTGAGATGTATTTAATGGTTAAACCAGCGTATACAGTAAATTAAAACACAGACGATATTGTCAAAGTGTTAAGCTTTTGATCCAAATCAGTTGTTTTATTTTATAATGGTCGCGTGTCACGTCCCTTTGCAAAAAAAAAACGTAATTTGTCTATAACTTTTAAACAGTAACCCTAAACGTTTCCGAGATCAAAAGTAGCCTAGATTAATCTCTGCAAAGTCCTCTAAAAATAAAAGTTTCGTCAAAATTCTTTCATCCATTCTGGAGATTAGCCCGGACAGACAGACAAAAAAAAATTAAGTTCGTGTTTAGGTTTTGCTAAAGTGTCAACAACCATAAGAGCATTGAAAAATATTTATTTCGAAATTACATACATACACTTAAATTTGATTTATATTTATAGATTCAACTGTAAAAGCTCAGTTTCGTTCCTTCAGCCATTGCTAAAGTGTTAACTTCTTTTTTTTTTTAAAGCCTTGATAGCGAATTTCCATAGCAAATTACACAATTCCGAAGCTTTAACTTCCAAAATGTTAAATGTTTGAATTTTTCTAAAACAAAAAAAAATTCATAGTTTTTTCGATTTTCCTCAGTCAAAAACTTACAAAGTTTCGTTTGAAGGTTTTAATTTACTACTACTTTACCATTGAAAGTATATCGTTCCATCCAATGATTTACAAAATATAAGCGAACAACAAAATAATTCTTCGATACAAAATAATTGTTTCCGAATGTGGTATTTTCATATACAAATCATTCCTTGAGCCATAGCGCAATCGGTTAGCAGTAAAATGTTTTAGTAAAAACTGCCTTTTTGTTTGTTACTATAACGACTGTTCTGTTTGAAAGAAAAGAAATCTGATCCTACCGAGTTAAATGTGAATTTAATATAATTCAAAGGTATTATACCTTTTTGAGATTTTGTATACTAGAGCAGAAGTAACTATTTTATCTGCTAGCAACACGAGAAGAAAGGGGATATGTAGGAATTTTTAAAGCAATATGTATAGAATTTTGTTTCGTTCATAAGCATGTACTTTTTAAAAAAAAACCACAACCGTTTAGAGTAAAAATGTATTAAATTTTAAACTACTAGGGGAAACACATGGATGCTCCGCACGCCAACCCTCTTAAAACCTTCTATACACATAATCATGTTATGTTTTCTTTATAATAAAAGTGTAGGATTAATAATAACCACAAAGCTAAGATGGTAAACAATGTTAAATGTTCAAATCAAATTATTTCGTTTATTTTATAACAGTAGTTAGTTATAATAAATGTTAAAAGAACCATCAAGGCTCAGGTCTACATTTTATTAAAACCCTAACCTAAAAGTTAGAAATACAAATAATTGCTTCAAAGTTTTAAATCAGCTAATGGAAATATTAGAGCAAACAGCTCTTTTTTCTGTTATTTTATTCCATTGGTTTATATGGTAATGAATGTAAATACATTCAAGAAATTTGTGTTTGTTCATTGGTCCTAGGCCAAACCTAAGATTGTTTCGACTAAATTTACCAATATAGAAATAAAAAATTTCTTATCAAAATTAATTATAGCCTATGTTACTCGGGGATAGTGTAGCTTTTTGTTAGTAAAACTATTTTTTCAATCGGTTCAGTATTTCCAGATATTACCACCACAAACAAACAAACAAACAAACTTTACCTCTTTATAATATTAGTATAGACAAAAATTCAGTGTCAACGAAAACTGTTGAGCAGCCTTTAAATACACTGAAAGGCCTCTTATACACATACCATTTATGTAAATGATAAAAAGTATAGCCCTAATAATAACAGACCCATTTGGCACTCCGTACTTCTCTTACCATCGACTCTAATTCTTTGTGATACATTACTTAGATAAATTCGAAACTAATCGTACGCAAGCTCTCTTACTCCAGCCGACAATTTTTTTTTCTTTTATATACGTACAGACAATTTTCAATTCTGCATTGATTGATTGCCTAAAACTAAATCGATTTAATCACCTATGAATATTTTAAGTATTTCGCGGTACATATATATATATATATATATATATATATACACAGTATATACAAGAGGCTTTGTCCTCACTGACTGACATAGAATCAACGTGGAACAAAAACTACTTAAGATTCAAATGTGAAAATTTAAAGGAATATTCTCCATAGACGCACACTAAGAAACGATTTTTTAAAATTTTAGTTTAAAAAGTAAAAAATAGTGAACATTTGTTGTTTTACTCCCAGCCCTATAACAGATAGGGATTAACAGCTGATCGGATTAAAAGGTTAGCAACAAATGCTAGTTTACATCCATTGCCATACCAATCAACTTAGAATCTTTTTATTATTATTCACAACCAACAGCTTTTTTAGGTTATAAACAAACTAAAAGCAAACACACAAAAAATTGACGAAACATGCTTACCGTATTATAATTTAATTAAAACATCTGTTGTTTAATATTATGAATATAACAGCTGATTTGGGTAATCTTAGCCTTCAATGAACCGAAAAACGTTTATTTGCAACCAATTTTTCCAATTTAGAATCAGGTAATTCTTCCTGTGTTTTTTTTAGTTTATGTAAAAGCTAACAAAGGCTACTGTATTAAGAGACAAACATCTGGTGTTGCATATTATATTGTTTCATTTAGTTGGTAATATCAAAATTTGTATGAAATTTTGATTATTTAAAAATTAATGGTGAAATTACAACTCAAGCTGGTATTCAAATTATTGTTGTTGGACGTGTCTATTTCGATATCTGCCTTACATTAGCTATGTGTAAGTCATCGCACAGTCGTCGTTTCCTTGAAAATATCAGAGTATACAAAAGTCTGTTTGCATTTGCTTCGCCATTGGTCGCCGCCGGGGTTGGTTAGGAAGCAAACAGGGGCGCAGCTCCTAGTAAACAACAAACTCTTTCCTATACCTACACAAAAAACATTAACAATTTGTTGCATCCGAATTAATGTGTTCCCCATCTCTTTTACAATTTACAATAGTTAATTTATCATTTACCCAAGTTTTATTACTCAGTTCGATTACAATAGGAAAGCAGTTTACCGAAGATTTACTGGTTCCGGATTAATAAAATCGGCGATTATATAAAGGAACGGGGAGTATATAAATTAATAAGATAGCCCCTCGTGGGGTCTGGCGGTGAGAGTTGGCGGTCTTACAGACACTCGTGCCGTTTATCACCGAGCATCAAAGATCCCGTTTCTGGACCGATTCCAATTCTGTAAAGATTAATTTTAATATCCCGCAGGAGATGTGGTATTCAAATAACATCTGGCTGGAGTACAATGGGGAAAGGGGATTTCGTTCGTTTAATAGAATGCAGTACGGGCAATTTGTAAAAGGAGTTAATTACGTTGCTCGGTAGGACTATTTCTCGTAACGACTAATTTTCCTCATTTGTTCGTTTTAGAAATTAATATGTATGGGTAAATTAGTTCAGCTTGTACTTTAACATTACTACGTAATAGATTTTAGTTGTATGTATTTACTAGTAAGGCTCCGTGAAAAATCACTTGCAGATTTAATTAGATACACATCACAAATACATCGTTTAAAAAAATACTATTTAAAACAACAGACTTTATCTAGGCCTACCTAACTATGCTGACGGGGATTTTTAACTCCGTAAATGTGTACAACTTAAGGATTATAAAACTGTAGGCATATTTGTTAAAATTTTGTGTTTATATATTTAAAGAAATATAAAAAAATGTTAATTGCTTTTTATTTCATATTAATACATAAAATGATTCAGAAGTTAATAATATTATAGTGAAGAAATTAATAATGGAACATGTTTATATGTTGTACGAAGATGTACGAATTTTTCCGAAGTTACACGAATAGGTAGTCTATCCCTCTTCTTAAAATTTATATAAATGAATATATTGATGATAAACGGTTGTATTTATATACAGTTTATAACATCAAAGCAAATATTATAACGTATTATAATGTACATTAGTTATATAACTCATACTTTAAAAATATCAACTACACAAGAAATTATAATAATTGAAGTTGTAAACATAACCCCAATTTATAACCTACGCTGGGTTTTGTTTAAGTATTACAGATGATTGGTGAAATCAGCTGTTATATCATATGTAACTCACGTACCTATGTACGTGCGGACGAACACACGCTTTTATACAAGTTTTAGTGTGGCTCAGATGTTAACAAATCACATAGGATTGGCTACTCGTAAAGTTAGCTGGCGTTGATCGGCGCAAACCGTGTTTCTCATATGTTTGTGTTAAATATTTTTAGTTTATTATACTGGCATAGTTATGTTTTATTTAGTTATAATTACTTGCATCTGTACTCTTATTGTTAGTCTTTATCTCTGCTTGTTTAAGTGTCTTGTTTGCCCTCTTGCCTCAGCAAGCCGCACAATGTCAATTTGTATACAGAATGTTCCAAAAGTAAAGGACCCCATCCGTAACTTTTAGACATCGAAGAAAATTTGAGAATATCTTTGGATGATTAGTAACTACTTTTATAAACTTTCAATACCACCGCGAGGGGCAGCTCAAATTTCTTAAATGTGTACATAGGGCTTGTGACACATCATTTATTTTGTCCTTAAATCACAAGCATTTTGATTCCAAGCAAAGTATGGTACATAAAAATTAATATTGAGCTTGACTTTTCAAGCTACAATAGTCAAACTATAACCGAGTACTATAGGACTATTGCAGCTCGTGCATCACTGAAGATGGTGACTTTTTCGTTGAAACGCGTTTGAGTTAATAAACGTATTGATTGTAAGATTTTGTGTTCAAAGTTTATTCTATCAAAGTAAGGTACGACAACCTTATCCAAGATGTCCTGTTTAACTTGAATGATGTTGAGCATTTACTGAGCTTTTTAAAGTAATATTTGTGTATTTTTTATTAGTGAATTTTTTTTTTTTTTTTCACTAAATGAAGAGAATGAGTTATGAATGATTTTAATGATTTTGATTATGGGTCATAACTATGTCTTGTGGGTCAGGTAGTGTGAGAATCTATATTCTGTATTCTGAGTCTAGAAATGAAAAATAAAAGGACAGCTACTTTCTACATATTATTTATGTATAAAAAACAAAACAAAAATAGAGAAGGAATAAACTTTCCACGATTTAACATCATTACATGCACAGCCTTTGAGGGTTTCGATTGAGTTTGTAAGGCGTGGAAGTGTTTTAATTCTTTTCATTTATTGTATGGTATTTAAAGAGGAAAATTAATTTATATTTTAAATTATTATATTATTTTTGTGTGTAATTTATTAGTGCTTGTAGATACTTTTGTTTTCTTGTGTGTTTTTGTTTAGAAATATCCATTCAATATGAGGTGTTGTTTTGTGTTATTTTTTCATGTAACTGTCAATTGAAGTAAAAAAATAATTTATAATTATATTATTATTATAAATATAACGCAATTTTGAATGTAGGTCATATAGCTATGGACAGTGAACATATATATATTTAACCCCCATTTATATTTTTGAAAAGTCGATGTTTTATTTACATTGTTTTAACTTCAATTTGGTTTATCCTAAGCTATCGTACTTACACTAGAAGCCAACTTATTCCCTATGAAAAGAACTTGCAATAATAAATAGTTCGGGTTTCTTGCTTGCTGTTGAATATAATTCAAACAAACTTAAACTCTAACTCAAAACCTTACAAGGCACGTTTCGAACAAACAATATCTCTAAATTGGCCTTTGTTTTCCACTTGATACCGTCTTGCATTGAATACAATCCTGAAATAAAACCAGACAATTAGTTTGTTACAACAACTTTGCAAAGATATTCTGTTTGTTAATCCTGTGACCCTTGATAAGGAAAAGAGAGAACAGCTATTAGTTTTAAAATCAAGTTTAGTTTGTGACACAAAGTTTAGTTTCAAATTTGCATTGTCAAGGTAATATTATTTAAGTAAGCCATTGTTAAATTAAAACAATTTTGCCAAGTAACTTATAATTTTTAACAACTATTTTTATAATTAATTTGAAGTTACTTTAGAATACCTTTCCGAGTTCGTAACACTTATTTTCAAATCAGTTCATAAGTCTTGTGTATGGTTACGGAGCATCCATTTAAAACAAAATGATTAGTATCGTGTCAGTATAAGTCGGTGGTGGATTTTCTAAATGAAACAAAAAATTTTGTTAATGTTTGCCTATTTATTTGTAATAAATAGTAACACAGTAAACCAAGTGGAATTAATTTTGGCCCAGTAGAAAGTTCTTGGAAATTCTGCCTAGCCTATATGAAGATAATTAAATAATTTCGAAATCTATAAATAAAAAAACACCAATACAGGTCGCGTTTATAATTTTACAATAATATAGAAACTTAAAAACTGTACACATTTAAAAAGCTTAATTACTTACTTTATTTCCGTCACGTGACTTTCTTCTCTCTTTTATGACGCGTTTCGGAGATTTACTCCATCATCAGATACTTGTCACTCTTGCGAGGTCGTCAATCATTACACAAAAAACATACAAACACAAACATTGAGTATATATTAAAAAAACTTTCTACGCGTGGGATACATCCCGTATGGTGGTCCAAGGACAACTGTCGTTGCAAGGTTAAGTAACCATGCGGTGACGTTTGTTAGTAAGCCCGTTAACTTGTATGCTGATAGCTTTGCCGCACAAAGTGTTCGAGGATTTTGTGTAATGATTGACGACCTCGCAAGAGTGACAAGTATCTGATGATGGAGTAAATCTCCGAAACGCGTCATAAACGAGAGAAGAAAGTCACGTGACGGAAATCAAGTAATTAAGCTTAATTATATTACGTAGACTTGGATACAAAAGAAACATGAATCTTAAATTTAAAAAGTCTGAATTTTGACTTGAGTGCATTTCTCGGGTCTAAAATTGTGGCTTACTTATAAGCCACTTTTGTATTTTTTTGTTAATGTTTTTAGGAAGACTTTCTTAGTTTTAAGTATGAAGTCAAGCACGACAGCTAATTAAAGCACTTAAACAAGAACGTGCTTTAATAATGTACACGAATTTACCGATCTCATTTATCACCTCATATAAAAGCAAGTGTACTTCCGTACGTACGTGAATAGCAATATAACAGCTGATTTCATCATCATCTGTAATACTTTATGTAGATTATACTTTGGGGTTATGTTTACAAATTCGATGATTATAATTTCTTGTGAAGTTGATTTTTGTAAATATGAGTTATAGAACTAATGTAGACTATACGTTATAATATTTGCTTTGAGGTTATAAACTGTGTGTAAATACAACCTTTTATCACCAATATATTCGTTTATAAAAATTTAAAGAAGAGATACCTGCCTATTCCTTTAACTTCAGAAACGTTCGTACATCTTCGTATAAAATATAAACATATTCGATTATAATTTCATCATTATAATATTAATAACTTCTAAATACATTGATATATCAATATGAAATAAAAAGTAATAAAAGATAATACTTTTATCTTTATTTTGATACATAAAATGTATATAAATAAAAAAAATTTACAAAATAGGCCTTCAGTTATATCATACTTATACACATTGTCAGTTAAAAATTCCCTCAGCATAATTAGATAGGCCTAGATAAAGTTTATTGTTTTTAAATATATATATTTTTTTTATAGTGTATGTCTGATGTTTATCTAATTAATCCGGCTGTGATTTTTCCAGTAAGGTACTAAATAAAACGATTGCAATACTATCTGAAATAAAAACAAAAGTTGCAAACTTTTAATGGCCAGAGTATAAGCCGTGATCTTTGTAGAACTGTTTGAAGGCAATTCCAAGGATCGTAAAGTGTACCAGGTTAAGGGTAAGGCGGTCACGAAGGGTTGTAATGGGGTGAATGTTTATTGTAAGGGTTGATGCAATCTCAGCCGACAGACGGAAGTAGATTCCCAGGTCGTAAACGTCTTCCAGGTACTTCGAGGGAAAATACGATCCCAGAAATGTCTACAAAACGACATTTTAGTCGAAATGTTGGAAAAGTAGAAGTAAAAGTGCTTTCTGATGTTTTTACTTTCGTTTGGGCCGGATGGAAATGTTGCACTGTCAAAAATTAGAATTGCATTTTTATTATTTTAATTATAGTGATCGTTAAAAAAAATGGATGTTGAGATTTTGTCGAAATATCCGTTTTGGGAACCCAAATATCAACGATTTTGATAAAACTTGGCTTATTTGTAGCCCTTAATGTACCATATGCAAAAAACCGCATGTCTTTCTAAAATTTCTCGTTTAGCTAATAATAATGTAATATATTTTTTTTTTTTTTACCAAAAAGGGGGTGAAGAACCTTTTTTCGTGCATCTATACAGGCCTAATTGACATGTTTGGGGCAAATTTGTTGGACATCAATCGAATAGTTTTCTCTTTAGTTAATAATAATAATATTTATTAGAACTCTCCTACTTTAATGTATCTCCTCCCCTTCTTTAATACAGCTATGAAGAGTCTCAGTGAATCTGTTTAATAATTTAAATATGTTTGTGAGAAAGTATGTGCCAGTTTCTGGTACCATTTATTTATTTATAAACTAGTAGGCCTAAGGCCCCGTGAAATATCAGGGGCAGATCACATACCAGAAAAAAAAACTTCAAAATATTAAACTCAATGTGTTAATGAACTGATATAGGTTATAAGACTTATTTTGAAGTTAGAAATCGTTGAAAATTTATATTTGCTTACACTTTTGTTTTTACTTTGTTCTTCCGAAGAAACTATTTACGCATGCAACCACTACACTATATCTAACTGGGTAAATGCCGTCAGGGATTTTCCACATGTTAAACGTACAGAGCCTACAATTAAACATTTCAAACAAAGACATGAAATACATTTTGTAAAACAAAGCAGATGAACGTACATTTTAATCACAGTCCTACTTAAAACGATTTTAACCCCAACTATTTTAAATACATTCAGGCAAAGCTTGTTCACTTTAAAAATCACTTAAGTGTTCATCGAAAACAAACCTATATTATTTGTAAACTAACCGAAGCTCCAACTTTCACGATTCTATTAAAGTAGCGATTCAGACCAATAGCCCGCGGTAGTGATAGTTTAAAGTTTAGTTGTACGTTTGTTTTTTAGCCTAAGTGTTTTTTTAGGCTGTCAAGGATAAAGTAAAAAAAAAAGGATTGTAAAAATGCATACATTTTCAACGATTTCTAACCTCAAAACCGATCATATAGCATATTATAGCCAATATTAGTTTTATAACTCATATACAAAAACAACCAATATCCAGACATTATAAGAAGTTAGTTTTTATTGAAGTTTTAAACTTGTAAACATAACCCCAAAGTATAATCCAGGCAAGATATTGTTGAAGTATTTCACAGATAGTGAGCGAAATCAGCTGTTATATGAATGAAGAGGGGTTTATTGTTTTTAATATGTTTAACCGTATTTATTACCTGTATAACGTCCTCCGTATAGAGGATTGAATGGTGCGACCTGATGATGAAACCATAGAGTTTCGAAACAGTGGTAGAGTTTACTAGGTGAATAATATACCACTATACAGTCTTATATTTAAGTATGGAAATAGCTTTACTTGGCGGAAGAGCTTATGCGGATATGCATAGTTTTTTAAAAAATAAAAAATTTGTCCGCCATTTTGGATTCGCCATATTGGGTTCAACATTTTTTTTTAAATGGGATCATTTCAATGTGAAATTTCATGAAAAAACAACGGCGCTAGACGTTTTACAATAGATGACTTCGTTTTCAAGTTATAAGCATTCAAAGTTGCAATTTTGGGAAAATTGTGTTAACAAACAAAATGGCAGAACACACTGCATAAACCATTTTATTGTATTTTTTAATCATGAAGTATCTAATAACTAAGTTTAAACGTTGGTGAGACATGATAATAATAAGAAAGTAATAATAATAAATAAACAAAATAAGCAATGTGTGTCATTTTCAAAACAAAAAGAAACTTCCAGTCTATATCACCGAATTCATTTAAACAAAATTATTTATTAAAAAATGTCAAACTAATATTTAGATTGTAAATTAGTAATAAAATAAATTTTGAAAAAATACATTTTTACAGTAATTTTTTTAATTTAGAGGAAACCTTTTTTACAGTAAATGTTCAAAATGCTTACCGTCTACCGCTTGATAGAACACCCAGTAAAATATTCTTTTGTAACTCTTATTTTAATTTCGACAATGTCTGCAAATTTTGTCTTGTAAACATTTTGTTTCAGGTACCATCAAAAAAAGTAATCAAGAGGAGAAAGGTCTGGGGTCCTGGCAGGCCAATCTGTGGCTCCTCTACGACCTATCTAGCGATTTGGAAACTGTTCATTGAAAATATGTCGTGCCCTTAAATGATAATGAGATGGTCTTGTTGAAACCACAAGTTGTTGTACAATTCTTGTCCAAACTTTTACTGGATATTTGGTATAATCCTATTCTCTAACTGGTCGCAGTAAGCGTATCCTGTAAGATTGTCATCTAAAATAATATGCCCTACAATACAATCACCAACGATTCCCGCCTAAACGTTCACTGTCTGAGGATGTTGTGTATGAGCTTCCACCATTCAACCATTGCTTATTCACATCTCCGTTTAACATAAAAGTTGCCTGATCAGAAAATACTATTGAATTAGAAAAATAGTTCGTCGGTTTCTAATTGTTGCATAACATAATCATAATACTCAACTCGGTTGTCAAAGTCATCTTCCGAAAGTTCTTGCACCGAGTGTATCTTGTAAGGGTGAAATGTATTTGTTTTAAGAATTTTTCGAACTGAAGAAAAACTTGTCATGTTGGACAACGGCTAGTCTCGAGCTGGAGGCTTACGTACAAACACATTTTCCACTAATATATTTCATTCACGTAGGAAGCTATTCAGCTCCTTTGTGAGTAGAACGATTTCTAAAATAGTTGGTTTGAAACATAAAATGTAAAATTTTATTTAGGAAATCCACTAAACTACGTAGCGGTTCAGCTAAATGGTCCAACTATTTTCTTTTATAAACTAAAAACTCTAAAAGGAAAAGGTCAATCGATGAAATCATAATTCTGTATCTTTAACACAAAGTGGGGCATTTTAAGTGAAATTGCCTCAATAGAAAATAAAATGTTAGAAGTGAAAGTCCTGTAAGCGAGACAATTGCTAAATAAGCCATTGTTTTCCGGGAACCATGGTCATAAGGTAGAAACAATGCTTGATTAAGGAACAGTGCTACGTAATACATAATGCATGCTCATTGTCACTGTTTTAACCAAGTTCATACGAAAGCCTCTGCTTGGCTTACAAACATCTAAGGAAGCTAGAACCACTATGCAAATAGTTAGCTTCCAACCCGAATACTGCACAGGCGAGTATTTCTACCAAATATTATTTAATGTAATTCATCATATGAAAATGCATAAATAAACAATAAAAGTGAACCCGTGCGAATATTTCGCACGTTAGGAGTAGGCCTACTTACCTGATTTAATATATTGATTTAATTAAATAAATTAAGTTTATTTATTTACGTTGGTTTAATTTGATTGATTGGTGTGATTTATTACGCTTGCACATAGAATGTAAACAATTTAACTATAGCCCGTCTCAACTTAAGTTGAGGCAAGGAGGGTGGGTAATTAGGGTAATTATTAGGTAATAAAACTGACCCTTATTAATGCCGCCTGAGTGAACCTGTAGGACACTCTATTATAAAATTGCAATTCAGTATGTCTTAAGTCAAAATGAAAAAAACGATATTATATTTCCTTTCATGATATTTTCCAGATAATTTTGATACCATATTTGATTACATTTGACCAACTTTGAGCTGTACTAGCATTATAAACTTTCTTAGTTGAATCAACATTACTAATATGGTTTACAACAATAAAGCCACAAAAATGTACTAGAGAAGTTCATATTTAAATCTATGCTAATATTATAAAGAGGTAAAGTTTGTTTTCTTTGTTTGTATGTAGGGGGTTACTGAACCTCTGGCATTACTGAACCGATTGAAAAAATTGTTTTACTAATAAAAAGCTACACTATCCCTGAGTAACATAGGCTATAATTCATTTCGATAAAACCTTTTTTTATTTCAATATTTGTAAATTTAGTCGGGAAATTTTTTAGGTTAGGCCTAGAATAATAAACCAACACGTGTATTTACATTTATTACCATAGCAACCAATTGAATAAAAAAAAAACAGATAATATAGCTGTTTGCTCCAATTAACAGCTGATTTCAAAATTTAAAGCAATTATTTTTGTATTTCTAGCTTTTAGGTTAGGGTTTTAAAGTGTAGACCTGAGCCTAGCTGGTTCTTTTAACAATTATTATAACTGCTGTTATCAAATATAAGAAATAATTTGATTTGAATATTTATCATTATTTACCATCTTAGTTTTGAGTTTATTATTAATCCTACACCTTTATTATAAATAAAACATAACATATGTTTGTAGAAGGTTCCATTGGGGGTTGGCGTGCGGAGCACGCATTGGTCTCGCCTAGTATGTAATAAATAATCATTATTTGAGCCAAAAAAAACTCGATACTCTATCGTTATTTACCATAATAGTCTTTGAACCATGTTAATCGGCCGACTTCCCTGTCCGACATATTGAATCTGATTCCCATAAGAGCAATGCTACAAAATAAGTAATTTTATCTGATAATTCCTGGAATAAATTTTAAAATTTGGTTTCATTTTGAAGTACTGTCATATGCGGATGTTGATTGCTAAATAAATTTTCAAAAATTGTTTTATTGTTTTCATAAAGGTATGATATAAGTAGTAAAAAATAGTAAACTTTTTTACTCAGTTGCAAAAAGAGATATTGCACAAAACCTTAGCAATCAACACCCACAATCTATTTTACTTTAAGAAAAAATACAGCTTTCGTTTTTTGACAAAAGTTTTAAATATCACATATGGTAATTATAATATGTTATTACTATTTATCAGTATTATTATGTTGCGTTAATTAATGCAATATAATTAATACCGCTTTATCATTAGGCCTAATAATAAACATTTTATTTTGTAATTTCTTGTATTGAAAAAAAAAAAACAGTTACAACACTTTAAATCGGCCGATTAACATGGGAAAAACACACAATTAATTGTTTGTATTATGATAAATAACGATACAGTATAGAATTTTTTGTCAAAATTATTATTTTTATTACATTTTTAAATATGAACTTCTCTAATACATTTGTGTGGCTTTATTGTTGTAAACCGTATTAGTAATGTTAATTCAACTAAGAAAGTTTATAATGCTAGTACAGATCAAAGTTGGCCAAATGTAATCAAATTTGGTATCAAAATTATCAGGAAAATATCATGATACGAAATATGATATCGTCTTTTCATTTTCATTTAAGACATACAGAATTGCAATTTTATACTAGAGTGTCCTACAGGTTCACTCAGGCGGCATTCATAAGGGTCAGTTTTATGACGGTTAAGACCGACCCTAATTACCCACCCTCCTTGCCTCAACTTAATTTGAGACGGGCTATAACAGCTCTCATGTTAGTTAAACAGATTGTTAATAGATGGCGCCTTTCATTAGGAATTTTGTGAACTTTCATATAAATGATTTTTAATATAAATTTTGTTAACAAAAACATAAATTTTAAGCTATTTGTCTATTTTTTGTAATAAGCTTTAAATTATGTTTGACTCATTAATTTTGATGAAGAATTAAGGGAGATATGACATTGCAAAAAAACAAAAACAAAAAAAAACACATTTGAGAAAAAATATATAAAGATTATTAGGTATTTTTTACATAGATTCTTAATAAAGTGCGTTTTTGTACACTCACAGCAGTGCGCAAACTAAACTACATGTGTTCAGCGTCAAGTAATTATAACTCTTTGTTTTACACTACCGCACGCTGCGCGGTAAAGTAATACTTTTCGCACACCAGCTGTTTACTTTGCACCCTGATGTAGGATGTTCTGAAAATTTTGATTGTTGTGGGACTAGCCTCTGTAAAACAGATCTTTTTAACCCTACAACCGGCAATGTTTACTAAAATGGATATTTTGGCGCTTGCAAGCATTTTTTCAAAAATTCGCCGAATATAGCTATATCCCAATCCAAAAGTGTTACATAGTTTTTTGCAGAAAAGAAAGTTTCAAATAATGCATACATGCCAGTAAAAAAATGTATTGATGTAAAATTTACAAAGTTATTAGCTCAAGAAATAAAAAAATGTTCAGTAACGAAAGGAAAAAGTTCAACTTTAGGGTTACATAAAAAGTAGTACAAATGTTTTTCAAAATGTACAAAAGTTTTGTAATTTAGTTCTAAATAGAACTGTATAAAAATATTTATCTATTTCAAATTACTTATTGTTCCTACTAAAAGACTGCTACCAAAACAAGGCGTAGTTTGAATAGTAATTTAAGAATATATGCTTTGCCCAAAAATGAAATATTATTATAACTGTATAGTTGTAAATTATTGATTCATAAAAGTTTTGACTAAGCTTTACATGAATCACAAAATGAGATGAAATAAATGAACCCTCGCGCACGAATCCTATACAAGATACCGTGTGAAAAGCCGTTTCACTGATACTTCCAAAGTTTTGACGAGTTTTGAATTTCCCACATGTCTGTATTTCCCAGGACTGTACGAATAAAACCGTTAGAGTAAATGTAGTTTTCTTTACACGAATTGGAAGATTGAACTTTTCTCTGCAAATAGATATAAAAATATCTTACAAATATTTCGAATTGTAAGAGATATCTCGAATGCAAAATGTGCTTATTTATTGGTTGAAAACTGTCCAAATGCAAGTAAAACCTTTATTTTTTGAAAGGTCTGATTGGAAGGCAGTATTAGAAAATTAAAATCTTGACAAATCCAAAGGTATGTTAATATTATTGTCAAAATATTTCTGTCTAGCGATATTGAGCTTTATAGAAGTGACAAAGTTGAGTAATTTCTTTGTTTTACGCGCGGCAATAGCTTCACAGAAAACTACAATTTTAAACGATGATTACATATGTAAAAACACTTTTTAGAAAAAATTTTTAAATACAAAAATTAAAGTTTAAAACATTCCCTTTCCAATGATTTTTGTCTTTTTGACAAAGGGTATTTTTTGCACGGAGTTTTGAGGGTAAAAAACTAAAACACTAATTTAAAGTGCAGCTGTACGAAAAACGTTGTATTATTGGTGCCAAGTTTTATTTTGTCACCCTCAACAAATTTGAATCGGCTACGCATCAGGCGTCAAATGTTTATCTAGTACGACAAACTCAACTTTGAACCCTAGATACACAATTAACTATTTCAAATTATATTTCAATAAAATTAAGAGACAAAAACATGCTTCTTCAGAAAAAGTTCTTCCATACAATTAACACCTGCCCGCTTTTTGTTTAAAGTTGGACTTAAAATGACTTAAAGTATGTTTTAGTCGGCTAAGTTCAGCATGTAGACATTTTATCAAAACTTTAAGCTTTTGCTCCAAAAATAAAATAGTTTCATCTGAATTCTTACTCGGACATTCTTGACCTGTTATACATAATGCCACAAATAAACGTTAGCAGGCTATACATGATCGGATGGTACACAGTCCAATAAATTAACCATATTCAGAATAGTTTTTACAAATTAGGCTTAGTTTAATCGGAATCCGCCATTTTGTTTGTTTACACAAAAACTCACTGTATTTTCTGACATAGATAAGGTATTGAATTCAAATTTTATATAAGCATTTTGAATGTTACGGTTTATAGTTGTATAAAACACAAATAATTTATTTTTATAATTAAAAAAAAGAAATTTAACGGGAAATATCTTGAAACCTATTAGCTTTCCGAAAACTATACAAGAAACTAAATATTTTTGTTAAATTTTTGATGCAAATAATCCTAAATGCGTTGGAAGCCAATCGTTGGCTCCGCAAGTACAACATCGGCATCACCATTTGTAAGCCAACATAATTATTGGTACGTTAGTCAATTGTCCTCAGGAGTAGATTGAGGCAAACCATTGGCGTGTTGACCTAACCCCAATACAAGAAATTACCACTAATAATAAATTCAATATTACGGAATAAAAGTATAAAAACATTATAGCCTATATTTTATTATTACAGTTTTTCTATAATCCTCAAAAAGTACTTGTCCTAGAGGCTGCAAAATTTTATTCCCTTAAGGTAATAGTGTTATCATGGAAGCCTTGTATTATTTGCGAATTTCCATAGGAAATGTAAGCTATTACAGTGACTCTTATGGTGAGACCTAAGGTTATGAGTAGTAAATGAGTACAGATGATATTCCCCACAATTTATTTTGGTCCACATGTGGTACACACGTTGGTTTTCTAAATCAATCGGGTGAGTTCCAGAAAAAATCCAACTCCTGGAAGCACGTTTGAGATTTTTGCAGTAGAATTAAACTTTTGGTGTTTAACTATCAATATAATATTATTCTGTACATTTTGTTTTTTACACAACCTTATAGTCCGTCTGGTTGTCCCAAAATCCATCAAAACGTTGAATAGCGTTAAAGTACAATAAAAAGCGAGTTTTTCGCTGCGATCGAAGCGAAGCAATCCAAATCCGAAGGTTGAAGGTCGAGGTGCAAACTCGCAAAGCGATAATTTCCGCTGCGAGCTGAATGAAGCAACGCGTCAGCCAGGGTTTGGAGCCTGAGATGCAATCAAATTCTACTAATATATTTTGTTAGACGAAGGCAACCTTTTATTGCCTTCTTAATTTGACCAATTTACCCAATTGGTTGATATAATAAAGCATATAACGTAATTTTGAGAATCGGCTCTCCTTACCTCACCGGTTGTGCTGCGTTAACAAATTATTTTCAATTATAGTCTAACAATATAGTCCAAGTTGTGTAACAGTCCACTCGGCTCGGCCACCGTGCGGTAGGCCAGGGGTATAGATGGGAGGGATTGTAAAGACAGTACCAAAAACCTAGACTTAAGGTCAGTCTTGCCCGCCATTGGCATAGCTTAGGCGCCGCGATTTCTAAGGTTATCATTCCGGTTAGTACATCGAGGCCGAGTGCACCATTAAAACAAAATTATACTGTACTTACTTACTGTATTTTTGTGAGTTAATAAATCTAACCTAAATTGGTTGAATTTAATTCTACGTAAAGTGTACCTGTTTAAACGCGTTTAAAATCAACAAACCCCAACTAATTAAGAAGTCTTACCTTCTCGTCGATGAAGTCAGTCTTAAATAAACACACATTGGTTGTGAGGTTCGGTGGATCCGTTACATCGGAAATTAATGTATGACGTCACTGCTTCAGAGATGACGTCTCTATGCGCTTAGTTCAGATTTAGAATCTACACATCTTTACTTGTAAACCAAATTGAAGTGTCTGTCTGTGATTTTGAAAATAAGTACTATTTCTAAGCTCATATTGTTATTCACACTTTACCAAAACCTAAACGTCCATTGTTTAATTTGTGTCAGTCAGTCCGGGCTAATCTCAAGAATGGATGAACCAATTTTTACTAAACTTTTATTTGCACGTAGAGGACTTTTCAGAGATTAATCTAGGCTGTTTTTTATCCCTGAAATGTTTAAGGTTTCTGTTTAAACAATAACAAAATATAAACTTTAACCCTTAGTTAGGCGCACTTCTAGGACTAACGTCAGTAGTTGCTAGCGGCAACATCCCAGCACTTTCATTTTCCAGAATTTCTGTCGCTTTTTTGCAGCATTTAAAATTTGGCAGGGTTCAATTTTGATTCAAAACTGATAGGGTTCAAAACTTGGCCGTTGGGCCCATGGTAAAATCCGCCTCCCCTCCCACGTGGATTTGAACCGGGTACATTTATGGTATTTTACGTTTTGATCGATTTTGGGGGAACCAAGCGAGCTATAAGGTCGTATAAAAAAATAAAATGTGCAGAATAATATCCTACATTTATTTTTTATATATTACTCTAAAAATGTTTCATTGTCGTAAGAAAAATATAAAAAAATAGTTACTTCCGGTCAAAAAACGTGCTTGACACCGCAAAACGTGTTCTGAGGACCACGATCGGTGCTCATTTGCCACTCCTGACCTTAGGTCTCACCATAAGGGTCACTGCATAGCTCATTTTTTCTATGGAAATTTGATAATAAAAAGTTCAAAATGAAAGAGCTAATGAATGTTATAGGTCTAGCTACGTAGAGAATGTACCATTTGGAAAATACAAAAATTGCAGCTGAACAATGTTGGAAACACTGAGCAAAGTTGTGTTAAGTCGTACTAACCTAAAAAATAACAAGAAATTACGAAAAACTTACACTTAATTTTGGGACGCTAGTGGGGAAACCCCTAAAGTTCTTACAGTACAAAAGCACGCTAGCGGCAAGAGATCCGCACTGATGGGATCGTTCACTTACGCAGCTTATCACAGACTGATGATTCGTTAAAATTAAGCAAGGGTGGCACATACCTACTCGAAAAAGGTCAGAAGAAAGATACCTGGAACATTGTTTGTCAACATTGAACAGTTACAGCTTTAATTCAGTTTTTCTGAGAATGCGGGTAAATCCCCGCCTAGCGACTAACTAAGGGTTAAGGACGAAATTAGGGGTTTTTCGAACGGACGTGACACGCGACCATTATAAATAAAACGACTGAATCGGATCAAAAGCACAACACTTTGACAAGATCATCCCATATATTACTGTATACGCTGTTTTAACCGTTAAATATATATCAAAACTATGTGCAATATTGTAAAAAGTACTCATAGATGATATACATCTCACCACCTCATTTGTTATTTCTATAATCGTTTTGAAGTTATAAGTTATAAGTAGAAAACGGGATTTTCTGCGTTTATAGCTAATAATTTACGTAGGCCTTAAAGGGAAACATAGATCACTTTGCGAAACTCACTGTGCGTTCTTGGGCCATAGAACTTGGAGATAAAACAGTTGTTTTTTTAATTGCGTGTAATGGTAAGGCACAATATTTACCCGATAGTCCTTTTACTTACACTATACTATAGTATAGAGAAAGTAGGGTATAGTGATCGAAAAAAAAATCGATGTTGAGATTTTTGTGAAGATATCCGTTTTGGGACCCACTGAGTCCAAAAAAGTGGTTTTTACAAAATGTCTGTCTGTATGTGTGTATGTATACAAAGCTAGAGCGAAAACTATTCGATCGATTTCAAACAAATTTGCACCAGACATGTCAAGTAGGCCCGTATAAATGCACGAAAAACGGTTTTGAAACATTTTGAAAAACAACCCCCTTTTTGGCAAAAAAACCCCCAAAAATTAGTTATTATTTTTTTATAATAAAACGGCTCCAACGATTTTGATAAAATTTGGCTTATTTGTAGCCTTTAACGTACCCTACCATACGCAAAACCGCATCTTTCTAAAAATTCTCGTTTAGCTAATAATAATAATAATAACTGATATTTGGGGGTTTTTGGCTATAAAGGTGGTTTTTCTAAATTTTTCAAAACTTTTTTTCGTGCATCTATACAGGCCTAATTGACGTATTTGGTGCAAATTTGTTCGAAATCTATCGAATAGTTTTCTCTCTAGATAATAATAATAATATTTATTAGTGATCTCCTACTGTAATAAATCACCTGTACTACCCCTCCTGCAATTATAAAGTCACAGTGAATCTGTTTAATAATTTAATAGTATATTTTTTACCTAGGGCCGAAAATGAGGTTTTGCAGGCTTGAGATCGTGTTTCAAGTTCGAGACGGAGTCGAGAACTTGAAACGATCGAGAGCTGCAAAACCCTTTCGGCCGTGGTGCGAAAGCTATTTTTCACCACACTAAACAATAAAATAAACACTATATAAAATTAAAAAAGAATATTTATTTAGCACACATGAACATGATACTTTGAGGTTATAAACTAGCTAGCTATGGAAAGGATTTTGATGGTAACAAGTCTTGCGTTATTTCTTCTGCTTTTCTTTTTAATGATTCTGGTATTTTTTCCATATTAACGTTAAAAATGCACAGTACAAAACGTAAATAACACAATACAACTTTGAGGTTATGGCTCCTATAAGCAGCAACAATAATAACTGGTTGCTAGGCAACGGTGAAAATAACAATTATGTGTGTGCCACTAGTCTGTCGGCAATACCTATTGAATCATTTGCCATATGGGCCTATTTCATAACGAAATTGTGTTGAGATATACGTTCATATTTTAATTGAATAAACGAAAAGCTGACTTTACGGCCCTAGGGCAGAAAAGAGCTACTTTCGGCCTCCAAATGACGTTCCGAAAATAGCTGAAAACATCGTAGTGTGGTGAAAATATGTTTGTGAGAAAGTAAGAGCAAGTTCCTGGTACCGTTTATTATTTATTTAATCACATCTGCGAGCTAAGCCGCAAGTGTCAGCTACTCTTTTAAGAAATATAGTGTGTTTGAAGATTCCCTTAACATAATTTGTTATTGCTTGCAATGTATTAACTTTGCATAAGGCGGATTATGTAAAGCGCGGACATAATTCAAGGGTGTACATATTGGTAGAAAATAAAGAAAAAACTTCCTATAATCTTATGTGCAGAAAAGATTTTTTGTTTAATGGCTACTTACATTTTTTGTACTAAATAATTCATATTTATAGAACGGCTAAACAGGTTGAGATGAAATTGTCCACGTGACTATTTTGAGTAATAATACAGGGTGTTTCACATGTTGACTGCCACGCTGTCTAAGCATAACTTGCCCTTGAGCCACGATTTTTCTCAAGTTAAAATAACAAAGCTAAATAATGTTTTGACTGATTTTTCTCAAAAATTAATTTTTTTGAGTTAGTTCCAAATTGGTACTCATGGCCTGCGTCTAAGCGTGAGTATCGAATTGGCCTGGAACCGAAGTCTTAAAATCAAACATCGAGTTTACAAGGTTTAATTTCAACGCAGTTTAATGCAGAAAATATTATTGCTTATTATTATTTTGTTGTACATTGATGTTACCCCTTATCAAGGCTTAAGGTAGGATGTACAAAAGTTGTAAATTACAAGTAAAATGACAATTTATTGAAGTACTACTGGTACCGATGACTTCATCCGCAGATGTGATTAAATAAATAAAAGCACCATCGGGTAAATATTGTGTCTTACCATTAAACGCAACGAAAAAATGAAAGATTTTAGATCCGAGTTCCGCGGCCCAACAAAGCACAGCGAGTTTCGCCCAAATCGATCTACGCATCCCTTTCATCCCTAAGTAAATTATTAGCAATGCACTAATAAACGCTAAACATCCCGTTTTCATCCAGTTTGTTACTCATAACCGTAACTCCCGAACGAACATAACAATTACAAATCAAGTTTTGCGAATTTAACATCTACGAGTACATTTCACATTACTGCATACCGTTTTAATATATATATTTAACGGTTTTAAATAAAAATTTACCATCTTATACAGTAAGTTAAAACACAGACGATTTTGTTAAATTTTTAAGCTTTTGATCCAAATCAGTGGTTTTATTTTATCATCAACACTAAGACTGCTTGCTTCAAATTTGATTTAAATCACATTAGATAAAAAAAAAAAAAAATATTTTAACAAACAAACTTTATCTTCGCCTACCTAACTATGATGTGTGGATTTTTAACTTGTTCAATGTGTACAATTATAAGGATTATATTATAATGTAGGCTAATTATAATGTATTATAATTATTTTGTATTTGGTTTAAACATAGTTTAGTAGATTATTTTATAGAAGAGTTTAAATGTTTCAAATATTATAAAATAGTAAAATGTTGTAAAACTAGGGGAAACCCCTTCGTGCTCCGCACGCCAACCCCCAATGGAACCTTCTAAAAACATATGTTATGTTTTATTTATAATAAAGGTGTAGTATTAATAATAACCTCAAAACTAAGATGGTAAAAAATAATGTTAAATGTTCAAACCAAATTATTTCTTATATTTTATAACAGTAGTTAATAATGGTTAAAAGAACCAGCAAGGCTCAGGTCTACACTTTAAAACCCTAACCTAAAAGCTAGAAATACAAAAATAATTGCTTCAAATTTTGAAATCAGCTGTTGGAAATATTGAAGCAAACAGCTATATTATCTGTCATTTTATTCAATTGGTTGCTATGGTAATAAATGTAAATACATGTGTTGGTTTATCATTCTAGGCCTAACCTAAGAATTTTTACTAAATGTACAAATATTGATATAATAAAAGGTTTTTACAGAAATGAATTATAGCCTATTTTACTCAGGGATAGTGTAGCTTTTTATTATTAAAACTATTTTTTCAATCGGTCCAGTAGTGCCAGAGATTACCCCCTACATACAAACAAACAAACATACAGAAAAAAACAAAAAAACAAAAACAAACAAACTTAACCTTTTTATAATATTAGTATAAATTTAAATATGATTTATAACACTGTAGGCCTATTTGTTAAAATTTGGTACTTATATACATTATTATATTTTAAAAGAAAAATAATTGCTTTTTATTTCATATTAATCAAATGATTTAGAATTATTAATATTATAATGAATAAAAAAATAATTGAATACGTTTATGTGTTATACGAAGATGTATCAATGTTTCTGAAGGTGAACCAATGGGTATCTCTTCATTAAATTTGTATAAATGAATATATTAATTATTAAATGTTGTATTTACATTCATTTTGTAACCTCAAAGCGAATCTTATAACGTATTATAGCCTACATTAGTTCTATAACTCATTATTAAAAGATCAACTTCACAAGACATTATATTATTGATTATTATTATTATTATTTATCTCTGTCTCTCTCTCTCCCTCTAGCGCCTGGCCCATTGTGGGGAGAGTGGTTCATATGGTCAATTGTGGGAACTCTGTTATCTCTGAAGATAGAGAAAAATTAAAAACAGGATTTTGTTACAAAAAAAATCGGCTATCATAATTTGTGGTTCTCTCTCCAAAATTTGTATTTTTTATTTTAGCGGTTTTATAGCTTTTTGGTCCATTATAGCGATATAACGGTCACATAAGAGAGAACTTTTGTGGGGAGGTGAGAAAGATTTTTGTGGGGATATAAGAGAGAGGAATTGTGAGGATATAAGAGAGTGGAATTGTGAGGATATAAGAGAGTGGAATTGTGAGGATATATTTAATGTGACTTTCTAGTGGAGTATATATCCTAATACTGTAATTCAATTTCCACGGGTGAAATGGAGTCAGCCAACTCAAAAATCACAATGTTGTAGGTTATATGAGTTAGGTAATTTATTCTTATAAACAAGAATGTGTTATGCTGCCCTTATAAAGCAAAGGTTAAGAAGCCTAATAATAACACATATAACACAAATATTATAAATTGTATACAAATACTTTTTTTACATGTGGTCACCCAAAAAACGCCGCTAAAAAGGGTCTGCCTTCAAAATTTATCACTTGAAGTAGGTAGCAAAAATACTAAATTACCATGAGCAAAGAGGCTTATAGTTGCTTGTCATTCCCATCAAGCCCTCTTGATACTCACGGACAATCGACCATGGTTGGAGAGGGGAACGAGGCCACGGTCCGAGCCTGGGTATGTGAGTCAGGAGGAAGGATCGAGGTGCTCCAATACACGCCTTTCAAATAACAATACTTACCTTGTCATTCTTCAAATGTAAAAAACATTGAACTTAAACCAAGATATTTGTTACACCCTTTTACTCTTGTTGACAACATTAGTAGTAAATCTTTAACTATGCCTTTAAACATAATTTAATATGAAAACCAAATTATTATTAAATACCACAAGATGTAACTAACAATTCCAAGATTTTTTTAAGCCTAATGGTGTAACCACAAACTAACAAAAAATTGTATGTCATCTGACCTCAGGGCTCCACCATACTGGCTTTTTAAGCTGCAAAGTCATATACGCAAATCCCAAACTACATGTACAACACTGCGGTCTAAGCACGCACCAACAAAGAATTTTGCAGGGCTCCGCTCCACTGGCTTTTTAGGTGTAATGATATATACACTAATATATACACACAGCCAAAACTACTGTAGCTACACCCTTCAAATCTTGCATGTGCATTACTGTAATGGTGCAAGCACTCACCAACAAAGGGTTTTTCCCTCGGACCCCAGGGCTTCCCCCACTGGCTTTTTAAGTTACAATATTACATATACTCACAGCCCAAAATACTGCAAAACCACAACCACTGAACAGATATGAGCGAGTTTTTTTAACGTTTTTAATGAATCCTGGTCCTCAAATCACCCTTTTTATAGCCCCAGTTTTCAATCTTTATATTTGGTAGAATTATACGCATAGTTCAGAGTTCCAGGTTTCAGAGACCCATCACACCCATACATAAAATTATCGTCTTAATATAAAAATGCTGGTGTCGGCGTCGGGACTAACGCGACTTACTCTTATACTAAGTTAGGCAAGGTAACTTACACACCTCAGCATGAGCAGATTGCTCGCAATATGAAGTGGTGCACGAACTTGACAAATATTTTGTCGGGTCGGCCTTGGATACATCCGGTCTTTAGATTGTTTTTTTTTTTTATACTTTTAACTTTCAATGAATCTGTAGTGCCGACCTTTGACTGAAGACAATATTTAATTAGTGTCCTACTAACTTCGTTTTAAACGCGTTAAAAGATACGATTGTGTTGGCAATTTTAAAGACACATCTCATTCTTGTTTAATATACTGTACTTTGATATCTATATAGAAAATGTAGGTATTATATTTTTTTCAAGAATGTTAAAAGGTACTTTTTATAAATGTTGGGCATTCTTTATTTATAGTAAATTAATTGTTCAAAGCAAATTAAGCTATTTTTCGTGAATTGGACATTTATCATTGTCTTTATGTTATCACCTTATTAACAAATTAATAATTATTATTACTTATACACAATTACTTATTTATCTTTGACATTGATTCCATTGTCCATGCTTTATTATTTTTATAAATGAAAAGCATTATATTTGTGTTAGTACTTGTTTTAGTTTAATTTATCACAGAGCTTAACAATTGAAATTTTAAAATATGTATATTTCGTACAACCAGAAACGATATTTAAGTTATAACCGATTTACTGGAAGCGTGTACTTTTTTGAAAGGCGGAGATGGTTAAAATCTCAGGTTTCGCGTGTTTTTGAAATATTATCTTAAATATTATTTTAAGATGAAAAGAGTTCTAAAACAATACAAGGACATAGAAGAAAAATGTTCTTTTAAATTTTGAAAAAATCAAAATTGAATTTTGTTTATATTTGGAAGAAAGTTTTTGTTGTGGTATTTTACCACATATAATATAGTATAAGTTATTATGACTGTAAAAAGCTATAGTATCTAGCTTTATTAGTTTTTACTATACAGACTCTTAAAGTGCGAAAAAGGGGCCTTTTTGACCCCCAACTATCAATAAGGTACACGCCTGTGGTTAATCGATTGTAACTGAAAAACGGTTTGAAATATCTTTATAAACTAAACATATTTGAATTTGCAATGAAATTCTCGACAACTTAGGTTAATTTGAATATCATGTAATCAGTCATTTATTTTCTACAGACTTCGATTTAACGAAGAATTTTTTAAAGATAACAGATATGATGTTCAAACCATAATATCTGTAATTTGTATCAATCGTTTTTTTAAATTTGGGCATATATTAATAATTTAAATTGAAACATCTGTGTAAAAATTCAATCAAAACGGAAAATTTTCAAAGACTATATTATAACAACAAATTCACAATATTAGAAACAAGAGGAAATGCTAGGTAGGTCTGTCTATCTACAGTAAAAGTTCTATCTACAGTTTTTCGACAATTTTTTAATTTGTAATGCATGTTTAGTATTTGTATGGTTATAATATACACATAATATTGTTTTTGAACATTTTGCGTGTTAAAATATTAATTAAATTAATACATACAGCCAAAAATAGGCAAAATCTAAGCATTTAACCCCTTTACCTTTCAAAAATGTTCACGCTTGAAGTAAATCGACTGTAACTTACAACCCGTTTGAGATATCTTTATGAACTAAAATATCTGAATTTTTCGATTTGAATATCATGTAATCAGTCATACATTTTCTACCGACTTCGATAGGTATCAAATCAAAACAAAAATTATGTTGTTTTCAGTTTAGGAAAATGAAGTCGTAAAACGATTACTCCTAGTAAAAATTCCGTATTTTCTATATAGAATACTTCAAACTATGTCAAATCTTTTTTTTAGTTACAGGCGATAAAAAAAAGACTTGCAGTTATTATATTGGGCCAATAGAGGCTACCGAGAAATGGACATACCTGCGGTTAGGAATTGATGTCTTGGTAACTAATTGACCAATATGGACGATACTTCGCACACATGTTATTAAATGACGTATCTATGGCCTGTAATTATATGGAATCCCTGTACACTGATACTACTAAGACCAACATTAGTCTGCTAGTCTAAATATATATAAACGATTGAATCAAATAAAAACAATTTAAATACATAAACAGACAAGCGGAAAGAATAGCCTACATATATTTTTAAATAATTCATTATGTATTTTAATTGTTTTTATTTGATGTAATCGTTTCTTTTATAAATCGCAGACAGTTGTCACAGTAAAAATTGTGGGAAGTGTGACCACGTTACAATATAAATTGTAAACCGAATGAATTCCGTTTTAAATGGCCCTCTAGCGTAATTTGTATTGGTATTATTTGCAAACTAAGCAAATATTAGCACAAAGACGGTTATTATTGTCATGTCCAGTTTCTAAATATTATATGTTTCTGTACTTTTGTGCAATTTGGACACTGAAATTAGCATGTAACTAGCAAAGGAAAAGAAATAGAAATACTAGGCACAATTTCCAAAGATAAAATTTGTTCAGTGGTAAATACAGCATCAAAATCGGTTCAGTACTTTTTAAGAATAGTCCTAAATTAGAGTAAATCAAGGTTTTCGTAGTCCGTATTGTTAATAACAATTAAAAGCTAAAATATTTATAACTAAACTCTTCGACAAAACCAGTTGTTTTCAAAACCGAAAAGAACGTGAGAAAACACAAACAGATCAGAACAAAAAGTAAAAGTTATTTAGATTTTAGATTTTTTCTCTTATCTTAAAATAAGCCCTAGTTTACGGTATACAAATTATTACTGATGGTTGAACATGAACGATTATATTATAAAATAGGCCTAAGCTGCATAAGTTTAAAAACACGAGGAAATAATATTTTTTATTACTTTGGATTCGATAAGCGCAAAGTGAAATTATGTGTTCGGCATCTTATGGCATTTAAACACCAGCTGCACTTATATTTTTCGTCAGAAGATTCACAGGAATGGAAGAGTGATGTCTGTTTGGATCTCTTCTGGTTACCGTATCTTTATTCTGAATAAGCGTATCAGCTACTACTACTTTTCAGTACTTCAACATTCATTTTATTTTGAGCTTCTCTATTTTGTCTTCTCTATTCAAATCCAATTACACTCTATACATTAAATTTGTATTGTCCCTCTTTGAATTTAACTTTCAAAATCATATTTTCAACTGGGAAATTAAATGCAAATAAAAATAAAATCTGTCCAAACTGGCAAATTAAATACAGTTTAATAATATTAAATAGAAATTATTCATTGAAATTATTCAGTTGTTACCATAGACAACAAAATGTTATAGGTTATAAACCTTTAATTAACTATTAATTCAAATTCATATCCAACAAAATCGTTTTTCTATTTTAAACGGTTAAAAATTTGTTTGGTCCAGAATTTAAAAAAAAAAAGTTTTTCGGCCACCATTTTTGATAGGGTTGTAGTACCTTACTTTGCTTGGTATTAAAATGTTTGTGATTTAAGGACAACAAAATTAATGTGTCACAAGGCGTATATTTACATTAAAAAAATTTGAATTGCCCCCCCACAGAGCCCTTCTGTGAGGAGAGGGGGAGGGTCTTGAAAGATTATAAAAGTAGTTACTAATCATCCAAAGACATTCCCAAATTTCCATCTTTCTACTTTCCGTTGTATAAAAGTTACGGAAGAGGTCCCATACGTTTGGAACTCCTTGTATAAACATATAGGGAAAATTGAATACTATTTATTAAAATGTTTACAATTAGGACAGAAGTACAAGACATCGAACTAAAAGACTGGATAAAGGTCGGGGTTGAGGATGTATTAATTGATTTCCGTTCTGACATCACGTGGAGGCAACAACAGAATGGCGGGGAAAACTTTCTTTTATCTAACAGAATTTGTAACTGTGTACATACGACATAGCAACAGCGTTTACTCGCAGTACATGCACAATGTTAGTTACAAATTTACATTCAAAAAATAATGTAACAATTATGTTTAGTTTAATTTATTTAGCATAAGTGATAATTATTATTCAATAAATTTAAAGAACATAGAAAAGTTAAGAGTACATGTACACTAAGCATTTGCTCGGATCCTACGCTGTACAAGTGTGTTAGGCCCACAATGTACCATCGCGTATAGTGAGGAGAGACAATCAACAGAAGACGTGAGGTACGGCTCGAGTTCACAACAGTGATCATTCTAGGTTTAAGAAAATGGCAACGCTGTGCGATGTTGTCATATTTACAGGCCCACAAGGGACGATACAGCTAGTTTGTCTCTCTTAAATTTGAACTAACCAATCAAAGAACATCTCCTCACAACTGACCACGGGAAATTCTCTCTTTTGGGTGAGAGAGAACTGCAATCAGCGCAGCCCTGGTGGCCTATCTCCCGAACTAAGCCTCTCGCCCTAAGGTCCAAAGTGGGGATATTTTTTTTTAACGAAATTTTCAGCTGGAAATGTTTATTACCGCCTAAATAACCTATTACGTTGAAAAAAAAGGTGTAGGTCATTGTGGGGATATCCCCACAATGGACTTTCTCCCCACAATGGACCATACAGACAACCAAATCTCCCCACAATTGACCGCTTGCTATCTCTCCCCCCCCCCCCCCCCCCCCCCCCCCCCCCCCCCCCCCC
>JAGFPH010000277.1:295368-308611 GCA_018207615.1 Philaenus spumarius | reverse complement strand
AGCTAGTTTGAGACAAACTGCTGTAGAGTTTCAAGAACGATTTCACATATAGCCGCCAAATAATGCCCATATGGAACAGTTGGTTCCGGTGGTCCTAGTTTGACGCAAATTGCTGTAGAGTTTCAAGAACGTTTTTATTAACAGGATTTTTGTTACAGAGTTATCACACTTCGAAATTTTTGCAAGAGATATGAGGTTTCGTCATGTTAGCAATCTGTATTTTATTTTTCAGTGGTTCCAGCGAGATGGCGCAACTACTGTACTTCAAAGTTAGTCTGGCAACCGCCAGATTTACAGAGCAACAAACGTTTCACACACGTCCCACTGAACCTTCACCACCTGGTGCGTATGTGTGGGGAAAGGTGAAGGAAACTGTCTTTCGAAATGAGCCACCGTCTACCATTGCGGAGATTAGTAAAGAATCAACTACATAGGTTAGCCGTTTGAAACAACCCTTTTTCACAGATACGTTCGAAGATTTTCAACAATGCTACGATAGTTGCCTAAAACATAAACATTAATATTAATACGCTTGTTTTTATATGAAAATAAAACATTTATAACTATCACAATTTTAGTATTGTTTATTTCGGCTCGTACTGTACTTTGAATAACAGTAATACATGATAATATAATAGTTTAAAAATACAACTATTCGAAAGTGTTTAAGATGTTAATACATGAATTGCACTAATGGCTTGTAATAATAATCATAATGCCTTTATTTAATTTCATAATTTTACAATTTTCCATACAAGTACATTTTTTACAAACTTAAAAATCCTGGCAATTAAGAAAAGGAAAATACATTGCAACTGATGATTAGCAGGACATGTACATAGAATAGTACATTACTAAACATTTAATTCAAATAACCAATACAATATCTAGTATGAAACTAGGCACATTTCTGGGCGATGGCTTCTCCCACACTTTTCCAAGTCTGCTTGTTGTTGGCAATATTCTGCCATTGAGGTCCTGATTTACTCACCAGCTCGTCCCGCCATCTCGAGGGTTGCCACCCCTGTGTCTCTTATTTCCCAGTGGTTGCCAGTTGGTGCATATTTTTGTCCATCTTCCGTCATCCATTCTCGCTATACATCCATCCCAATTCCATTTAAGTCGTTTGGCTACTGGGACGATATTTTCTAATTGGGTTCTTTTTCTTATTTCATCATTTCTGACTTTATTCCGTAACGATAGATTGCGTTCCCTATCACTCTGTGTAACGTTCAACCTGTTGACTCCATACGTCATACAAGGAAATATATATTATTTATTAAATGCTAGAGATTTTAGCCCATGCACCATGTTGCTTTTAAAAATAAATTTCATAGACCAATACTTCTTTCAAACGAAAGTAATTTTTCTATTAATTTGCTTTCTGCAACTATTATGAAAAGAAATTGTTTGACCCAGATATGTTGCTTCTGCTACCAACTTTAACATTATTTTAATTAGAAATTGATCATCTTGTTTTCCGTTGCTTATGAGTATAGTTTTTATTTATTTATCACGAGCCCAGTTCGGCTATCCTCTCGGTCCAAGTCCTCTAACATATTCTCCAGCTCTGTGGGCGAAAGAACGACATCATCGGCAAATCTTGTATTATATATATTTATTCCAGTCATTTTATTTCCTAAATTCTGCCAATTTAAATTACTGAAAACTTTTTCTAGTATCACATTAAAAATATTAGGTGAGAGTGGTGACTCTGCTTATGCCTTTCAAAAAAGGGAAATATTTTACTGGCTTTTCCAAGACAAAACTATCCATACTATTAGTTATTAGTGTGCCAATGCTTTAATACTTGAATGCCTTGTAACCTGTCCTAAATAACCTGTTATTATTAACTGTTACCCAATTAGGAACTGGAACGTTCGAACCTGTTAAGCTAAAATTATCAATCTCTTGTTATAATAATAATACTCACGTAGGCGGTTAATAACTTTCTGTGTGTACGAAATATATTAGTAGAATTTGTTTGCAGTTCATCCTCGAGCTCGTCGGAAAAAGTCGCTTTGCGAGTTTGGTACATCGACCTTGAGGCCTTGGAATACGGACTGCGCTTTGCTAGTTCGCAACTCAACCTTGCTGCCTCGGATTAAAGACAGTTTTGCTCCGCTCGAAGTAGACAAACTCGCTTCAAGTCCATCAAAGCGTCGGGCTCGGGCAGAAATTTCCCCAACGGTAAACCGAGTACTTTTATGATATTTTACGTTTTGATCGATTTTGGACGAATCAGACCTGCTATAAGATCGTGTAAAAAACTAATTGTGCACAATAATATGTTATGTACATTTATTTAGACAAAACTCCTAAAAATATTCATTCTAGTACGAGAAATATAAAAAAAATCTACTTCCAGTCAAAAAGCGTTCTTCTGGTTGTTGCATATTGTTGGCTAACGAACAAGTCCGAGCAACTTAGAAAATCAACGTGTGTACGAAACTTGGACCAAATCGGTCGTAAAATGCGGCCGTTAGAGTGTGAACACTTATATACCATGTTATATATACACCATTTTGAATGACACGTTTTGGGGACCGTGACTTCAGGTCATTGACCACTTCCAACCTTAAAAGTCTCACCATAAGAGTTTCTGCAATAACACATTTTTCCTATGGAAATTCGCTAATAACAGTGTTATAAATTGTGGGAAAAATAATTAAAATTTAACAAATATTTTACTTAAATAAATTAATGCAATATTAAAATTTCAGATTTAATTAATCTTCAGAAAGTCTGAAACTATTTCCGTAACAGCTGGATTTTAAATTAACACGTTAATTAAATGAAAACTTAAGAAATTATAAAAGCATTGAATAGTTTGCGCTGCAAAATTAATTACCGTATAATTTTATAGTTTACAGTCTCAATTAAGCGTTGTCGGTGAAATATTAAAAATTAATTAAACATAGTTAAAAGAACTTATAGCTAAAATTTCAGTACTGTTAGTTTGTTCGCATATTGTGGAACTAGAGTGTATGTGAAATTTTAAAGCTTCGAAATACGAAGTAACACAATCTAGACAAAGTCATTCCAGCGTAGAGGTATTTTAAATTCTAGAACTTTGTTTTTGTTTGCTTAGCACTGGCAAACATGTTTGGTATAGGCTACACAGAATATTCAAGAGCACTGAAAGAACGATGATCAAGAGAACACGTACGTGTTTTACTTAAAAATAGTAAATGAACCCCAATCCACAAGTGTTAAACAGATTTTTTGTAGAGAAAGTTTCAAAGAATTTATATATGCTAGTAAAAAAAATGATAGATGTAAAATTTACAAAGTTATTAGCTCAAGAAACAAAAAATGTTCAGGTACGAAACATAAAAGTTCAATTTTAGGTCTACATAAAAAGTAGTAAACATTTTTTGAAATTTTTTTTCATAAATGTTAAAAGTTTCGTAATTTAGTTCTAAATAAAACTGTATAACAATATTTATCAATTTCAAATTTCTTATTTTGAAAACACCAGTTTTTATGGTCCTACAACAAAACTGCTATCAAAACTATGCCAAGTTTTAAACGTAATTTAGGAATATATACTTTGCCCAAAAATGAAATACTATTATAATAAAGTGTAGAATATAAATCAAAGAATTGAACTGTATACTTGTAAATTATTGTTTCATAAAATTGTTTAACTTAGAATTATTTGAATACTGTAACAAAAGTGAGGAGAAATATAGAAACATCCCACTCAAGCTTGGTACACAAAGGTCGGATATGAAGCTGCATGGGGAATAACCGTTAATTTGAAATTACAGCCTTTGGTTTGAAATCGTCAAAACGCTCTCATTCCCACGCTCATAGACAACAAAACTTTTGAGCAAAACATATTTGGTGCACAGGAAATGTTAGCTCGAAGCATTATCTACACATACATAGCAAAATATGTCTAAATATAGACTTCTATCACACAGATATCACGTGTAATATTTAGTAAGGCTGTTTATTGGTTGGAAAACTGACCAATTGCAAGGGTCTACAAAACGCCCCACAATTTTAGAACTATTTGTCCGATTTTTGATTGGATGGCAGTTTTAGAAAGGGGAAAGTGTGGTGCATCCATCAGCATATAGATATAACGCAGAAAAAATACCGGGCGGGCTGTAGGGAGGGACATAGGAACTGGAAATTAAAGGTCATTTCGGCGTATTTCATTCTCGTGACATTTGCTTTTAGAAAACTCAAAACTAAAAGGATAATTACTTATGTAAATATACGATTTAGAAAGAAATTGTAAATACAAAAATTAAAGTTTGAAATATTACCTTTCCAATGGTGTTTGTTTTTGGAGATTGGAAGATTTTTAAGTGGGTAAAATATTCGATACAATCACGCGTTACAAATTTGTTATCGTAGCCGAGAGGTAACCCTATTTCTGGTTCTAGGGTTAAAGAAATAGTAACTGTGCGATGTGTCCTAAATGTTATAAGTGTTGTATTACACATTTACTAAGCAAAAAAGTATTTCGAGGTCGGCTGTTTTAAATGTGAAAGTCCAAAAGTCCTACGGCAAAATGAAACTCCAGAATGTCCAGAAATAGACAGTGACGTAGCTATACTAGATAAGGTCTAACTTGAACCATGGCCTTGAGATGTGCAGTAGACTCGGAATTGTTACAAGTGGTCAGAGAGGTTCAGTCTGTTGCCGTACTCTGAACATAACACTTTGGTCTTTAAACCCTTGTACGGGTTTCCAAAATATATTGTCTGTGCGTGGTGTCCCTTCCCCCCACTTGCCTAAATTCTCCCCTCTCGCCAACGCATCTGATAGCTCATACATTATCTGACGAATTATCAACAAATTATTGGGAGGGTGGGGCAAAAATTTAAATTTCCTAGCAATTTTGACCATATTTTCCAACTTTTGTGGTGGTTGTTCCAACGCGCAGAAGGGGCTTTGGGTTATGTTGTGTGGAACAAATCCCAGTGGAGTTGTGACCCTGGTGGTTCACCCTTGGAATTAAAAAACAAAATGGGCTTTCTAAGTAGAGTTTCTAACACTGAACTTGCTGTATTGAGTACATTAAGAGTTTTAAATTTTTTACAAGAATTTCAACATGTCCTTTACATTATTGGAAAAAATCCCCATAATTTCCCCCCACATTTTCTTCTCTCCAATATTTCCTTAAAAAAATTTCCCCATTTTTGGAAAAACCCATTCTAGCAACACTGGTCTGACGGCCTGGATCACTGCACTGCATGGTGAGTAAGTGACAATCAGTGTTGCTACAATAACAGGGGGGGGGGGGTTTTCTTTGATATTTCCCATAATATCATTTAAAAGAAGGCAATGCATTATTTGGTGCAGAAATATTATGATTTGCCTAACATTTTTGGATTGGAAATTATAGCTTGTTATTTGTGAATGTTGGTAATTTTTAACAAAAACTTTTGAAATCCAAAGTTGGAGTTTTTGAGTTATTTTGCGTGCAATTTAATCCCAATTTTGTATTCAAAATATAAAATTTAACAACTTTTTGTATTTTAAAATTATTGGGCGGGTGACGCTCCCTTGCCCACCTGTAGCGACGTCCCCGGAAATAGGTATTAATGGTTTTCAAACCTACAACCAAAAAACCCCAAAACTAACCTTGTAAATATAGCGATGAGAAACAAAAGCTATTTAATAATGTTTCACAATAATGACTTTTTCTTTAATTTAAATCATATCGCACTAAAATTGGTTCAGTAAATTTCCAGAAATAGGTATCAATAGGGTTGTAACCTAAAATCAATCAACCCCAAAACCTAACTTTGTAAATATTATAGCGATGAAGTAAAAATGATTTTTTATAAGTTTTTGATAAAACTACCACATTTTCTTTGATTTAAAACGAACCCACGAAAATCAGCAAAGTAGATCTCCAGAAAAGAATTTCCTTATAAATATACCTTTGAAATTAAAATTACATTTTATAATTTATTCATACTAATGACCAGATTTTCTTTTTTTTAAATCCGCACGAAAATATGACCGGTATATGCAGATTACGGTAGACATCAATGGGGTCACCAAACGTTTAAGGGTATGCTGAATTAATATATAAGTAATATGTGTTGTGTAAAGTTCGTTATTTCAATCTGAGGCTCCGCTCGCATATATGAATAAATAAATAATCTTACCAACCAAGAAAGTATAGTGAGTTTATTCCAAATCAATCATGTTTCCCATCTTATACTTGCATACATGATCAGCTGTCAGCCAGTAAGATCAGCTGTCAACCAGTAAGATCAGCTGTCATCCAGTAAGCGCTTGTTTGACGTGAGTTTAACGTCTATGAGTACATTCTACATAAACTATTTTGCAATATTTCACTCCTTAGATGCAAATAATCGAAATTTAAATAATTTTTTCTCCTATACATTATTATAACTTTAGAGTGAGGTGTCAAGTTTTAGGTCTCTAGCTTTATGACCGTTCCGGAAGAAAAGTTCTTTCGACGTTTCAGAAAAGTCTGGCACATTCTATAACATTCTCGAACATTTTCGAAGATACTATAACATTATGGAGCATTCTATATCATTTTGGAATATTCTAGAACATTCAGGGACATTCGATAGCATTCTGAAATATTCTAGATCATTCAGGAACATTCCAAAACATTCTGGAATATTCTAGTACATTCAGGAACATTCTATATCATTCTGGAATATTCAGGAATATTCTAGATCATTCAGGAACATTCTAAAACATTCTGGAATATTCTAGAACATTCAGAAACGTTCTATAGCATTCTGGAATATTCTAGAGCATTCTATAACAGTCTAGAAAAGTTTAGAACATTCTTGAACTTTATCGAAGATACTATAACATTATGGACTATTCTATAGCATTCTATAATATTCTAGAAAATTCAGGAAAATTTTAGAAAATTGTGGAATATTCTAGAACGTTCAGGAACATTCTGGCCAGTGTCAGGTACTTCGGCACTAGATTTTCAGCAGCTTCAACGACTTGAGCCCATCGGTGCGATGCTCCCTTTTGACACTTATATTTCCGAACGCAGCCCCTGGTGTTCCAAAACGAAATCTTTTCATGAGTTAGTAACGGAATGCTACCGTATCATACAACCGCCACGGAGCTGCTGGGGCGGTGTTATAACGGCACATACGTACAGACCACTCATAAGTTTATAACAGGATTTGAAAATAACAAAATGGCTGATACCTGGTAAAAGAACCGTTTCCGGACATATGTATATAGAAGTTCGTTCCTTTATTTTGACCTATGACCACCACTAAATCACACAGTTATTGACTGTCTGATGCAAATACAAAAAAAAAAAAAAAAAAAAAAAAAAATATTGTCAACTAAATTCCAAAATACATCCATGCCTCTGATTTTATATTTAATCTACCCGTTGTACAATCTGGCTCTGACTGATATAGAGGATTAAATTGAATACAAAAGCGCTTTGTTTTTTCACAGTTGATTGACAGTGTTGTCATAGTGGCCTGTCACTTGTCGCTGTAGTTGACGCTGTCACGAAACCTGTATTTGTATATCGTAATCCCTATCGCAATTTGTCAATATTGGATTAAATTATCTGTAAAAATAAATAAACTCTTTCGGCTGTCCTATAATCAGTCAGCGGAATGACGAGCAGTATACGTCAATGCTCTGTTATGACGCACGTGATACGTCCATTTCAGGATTTATTAAAATATTTAAATATATTATAGCAAAAAATCGAACACAATAGCAAAAAAAAAAAAAAAACTGGTACATCATTCCATCTTTGAAGCCAGTCGCACCGTTGGTTTAACTTCCGCCCTCCTTCCAAAAAAGTTTTAATATAGTTTCTTGAAACAATACCTTTATCCAACAAACTGAGTCACCCTTTATACATTCTATTTTCCTTAACTATTGTCAAGTGAAGTGAACTATAACTTCATGAGGTATGGACACGAACTGCATTAAACGAAGTCATGTTGAAACGTATGCTGGCTCTGAAACTTATTTTGCATTATACTAGGTAGTCACGATCCCGTGACCTTGGTGAACTGCTGAAGGTCGTGTCATTATAATGTCATAATCCTACATGGCCTTATCGTGTAAAGTGCAAATGAATTTTCAAAATTCGTAATTTTATTTCGCGTTACACTCAACAATGAGTGTTTTCTTTATATAGTCACTTTAAAGCTGCATGACAAAAAGCCATATCGCGGTACTTGAATGTCCCCACCGACCAAGGAAAGGTGGGAATATTAACAATGTGGTGGAATCGTGTGGACTTTGGTTTAACACAAGTGTTAACGTATTTTGTTTTCTCTAATTATTTTCGAATTATTAAGCCGAGTACCGGTCATTTGGTTACAAGGAAATCTCGTTAGAGTCGAATATGCTGACATCTTGTTACACTTTTAGGGCCAGCTACGAGGGGAGGTCTAAAATTTCCTGTTCTGACAATGATAAAAAGTACAGGGACTGCCGACAGAAGTGAAAACTGTCATGATTATAAACAATCTTTTTTATGTTATTTAAAAGTTTTTAGATTTCAATTTTAAATGTGACAAGATAAAAATAACACAACTACAAAGTGAGAAGCATAATGTCCATTTCAGAGGTATTATCAAGTAAACCATTTAAAAACAATATACATTTTAAATGAAAGAAACAATATAAGTACGTATTTCACATGCAGACAGCTAAAAATAAAATTAAAACAATAAGATTTTTTAAACTATTTGGCCATCATAGACGTTTACATAGTTTCCGTTGCTTCTTTTATGCTCCGCCAAATTTAATGAAGAAACCGTTTTTGTATAATTGAATTTTCCTTGCGGCGAGTGTTTTTCATTTAATTTTAATTGTAATTCTTATTCAAAGGGTTCAAACTTGCGTGTTTGGACTTCGTTCAGCCTTGATATATTTACAGGCTGGAATTATTCCATTAGCGCTCTATTTTACGGCTTATTTACGTCGAGTGAATTTTACAAACGTAATAAATCTTAACGAAAACAATAAAAACCTAATCAACGAAACTATTGCGGTCGACAGTTAAGTGTTAACAATATAAATAGAGTGCAAATACTCTATGCACTTAGCGTTAGATACGCGATGGTACAAAAGAAATATGTAGGAATACAGTAAATACAAACATTACAAGTGGATTAGTATTGTTTAAAGTTCCTTATTGGAAGAAGTATGATTGTAGTGCGTTTGCAGTGTAGAGCTATTGCAGTGACTCTTATGGCAGTCAATGACCACCGATCATGGTCCCCATAAAACATTTTGGGGTGTAATTAAAAGTTGTATGTGTTGTAATGTGTTCGCACTCTAACGGCAGCATTTTAAGTCCAATTTACTCCAAATTTGATGCACACCAAATTTTCTAAATCACTCGGACGATTTCTTTAGACAAATATACAACAACCGGAAACACGTTTTTTGACAGAAAGTAAAATTTGCTTAAGATATGTCGTCTCTAGACTGCACATTTTGGGGGTTTATCTAAACAAAACAGGAAGTACATTTTTGTTAGATTTGTCTTACTAGAATGCAACTTTTTTGGGGTTGATCTAAACAAAATAGGCCTAGAAGATTATTCTGAATATTTTTTACACTACCTTATAGCCTGGTCTGGTTTCCCAAATCGATTAAAACGTAAAATACTTTAAAAATAGCCTATGGTTTGAAGCGAGTTTGTCCGCTGCTAGCCAAGAGAAGCAGTCCATAATCTGAGGCCGCTAGGCCGAGGTGCAAACTCACGAGTTTTTCCTCTGCGAGCGGAACGAAGCAGCGCGTTAGCCGAGCCTGGAGGTTGAGGTGCAAACAAATTCTACTAATATGTTTCGTACACGTAGGCAGCTATTCAGCGCCTTCGGAAGTAGACCGATTTCCCAATTATTTTTCGAAACCCTAAAATATAAAAACTTAATTTTGGAAATTCGCTCAAATCACGTCGCGGTTCAAATCACGTGACACGATTTTTCCTTATTCCAACTTTGAATGCTTTAACTCGAAAATGAAGATATTAACAGAACACTGGGTTTACAACATTGTTGTTCTTGTAAAATGTTAAATCGAAAAGTTTTATTTTTCTTTGAAATAAGCTTTAGGGGTGTGGATGGAACAAATAACATTTAATTTCTAACTAGGGGCTTCGAACCTACTAGCTTCGTTCCGCGGCGCCTAGTAGCGAAGCAAATGAGATCGAATTACAGAAAGTATTCAAATTAAATAAGGACTGAGGTACTTGGATCGGGGTACGGTGGTAGGGTAGGCTACTGTATCCCAGATCCTGACGTGTAGGGTAGGGCCAAGTTTTTTGGGTGATTGCAGAATTTGTTATATATAATAGAGCGATATAAACCTAACCTAAAACGCTAGTGGTTGTAAAACAATTAGCCTATTATTAATTTACCAAGTAAGTTGCTATGGTAACAAACGTAAATGTTTTCAAGAAATTATTGTTCAAATTTTACTAACCTTTTGATGCTAATCAGCTGTTTGGTTACAGTATGTAACACAGATATTTGAATTATGATACATTAAGCTTTTTCGTTGACATTTTGTTTGAGTTTTCATTTATTTTGTTAAGCTAACATAAACATGCTGTTGGTTGTGAATGGTAATAAACTGATTCTAAATTTACTTAGTTGGTTGCTATGGTAATGAATGTAAATGTAGTCAAGAAACATGTGTTGATCCGAACAAGCTTTTGATCCGAACAGCTGTTTTACCTGTTATAGGGCTGGGAAAACACCTGTATTTTCACAATTTGTATGCTTTAAATTAAAAATGTTGCTAAATCCTTTATTAGTGCGCGTGTATGACCCCATATGAAAATACCTTTAACTTTTTTTTATTTTAAGTGGTTTATAATTTGTTTAAACGCTTTAGGAAACACACAAGACCTACAAAATATATAAAATTCTTAACCGGAAACCCCTAACCAGAAACCTTTCTCCAACTGAAGCACGATATAACAACAAAAGCTTTAATTGATTGTCGACGTCCATTTCGGTCATTATTTACCACTTATATGTTTCGCAAAACGGCGGAATTGATGTAAAAATGCCGTGATTTGAACGCAGTCAACAAATAGCGCTCGCTAATAGCACTGAGCATGGCATGGAGGGATTTGGGAGAACACGCGAATCCAAGTTTTCAAAACAAAACAAAGTAAAGGGGTTATAAGGCGCCACTTAACTTTGTTTGAATTATTAATTACATTATTTGCTAATATTACAACAGGAAGGACGGCTTTACTTACTGGAAGCATTAAGTCAAATATTTGAAGAGTTTTTGTTGCTGTAAGTTGTTCAGAATAAAAGCAAATATATGATGATGAAGAGTAAAGAGATTTATAAGAGGAAATATTATTGTGAATTTAAAATATATAAATTTGTTCCATTTAGAGTAGGCCTACGCTAAGTATAAATTCCCGGAACGGCTTAATATTGCGTTTAACGTTGTAAATAAAGCAATTAAACTTGACACACATATACTGCCCCTTTATGCCCTCACCTCAGGGGGGCGGCCCACTTGGAGTCTAAAGAAAATCTGTCAGGGATAATATTGGTAAGTACTTATATCCCAAATACTTATAATACGGGTATATAGAGCCAAAAGTGGAGCTACCTATTTGTTTCTCGATCATTTTGATTTGCTGCAAAAATCATGTTTTAAAAGTTTTTAATTTGTTATATGTGATGAATTGAACATAAATGCACAGACAGACAGCGAGACCTTTTGGCTACCCATAATCTTAAGCGGTGCATCTCCCACAAGAGTGGTTATGGGATCCTCTGCAACAGCAATTGATAACGTTATATCAAATGTCCCCAATGATTTTTTAACAGTCAAAATTATTCAGTCTGGAATATCAGATCATTTTGCACAGGCAATCTAAGATACTTACCATTCATCAACAAGCCATCCTTTAGACAAGTTAGGGATTATCGTCCAGAAAAATATTATTATTTTCAAATACTTACTGAAATATTAACTTTGGGAGAGTTTCAATAGCTTAATTAATGCCAGAGATGACAACATTGATTTCTTTTTTCAAACTTTAGTTTTTTCTTAATGTTCCTTGTCCTTTAAAAAATATGCAAATTAAAAGGAAACCAAAACAGACCAGAAATAAAGTGGATAACCAAAGGAATTCTTGTACCTAGGGAGAAGTTGAAATTGTTTTATGAAATATATAAAACAACTGCCGTACCTCTCAAGAACTATAAACTTATAAAAACTACAAATGGATATACAGATATATAAAGTGGCAGCTAAATCATATGAAGTAAACAAACAAATGTGTCAATCGGATAATGTTAGTAAAACTTCTCGGAAAATTATTAATTATATTCGAAAACAGAATGTTAATTCTGGCAATGTGACGTTGGAGGTTGATGAAGTTAGTTATTCTGAACTATCACTTGTTGTAGATTTCTTTAATACTTTCTTCCCTCAAAATGTTTCAAGGTAACATTTCAAGGTAAGAATTGTAAGCCATACTCATTCCGAAACAGAGATATGGAGTCGTCAATGTTTCTTTTGCCTGTGCACGAAGATGATGTTTCCAGAACTATGAGAAATTAAGAAATAAAAGGTCCACTGATATTGATGAAGTTTCTGTGTGGCTTAACAAACGGTGTTCTGAATAACTTAAAAAACTCTTTAGGTAATACTTCATCCTCCGAAGGTAAATTCCCATCAAGATTAAAATCTGCTTAAGTCCTTCCTTTATTTAATAAACGGTACCAGGATCTGGCACATACTTTCTCACAAAAATATTTAAATTATTAAACAGATTCACGGTGACTTGTAGGGTGGGGTAGGAGAGGTGATTTTGTATTAAAGTTGTTTTCAAATAAAAATCCATAAAATAACGGAAAAACCATTTTTTCTCAAAAACGGCTCGAACGATTTTGATTAAAATTTTACAGTTTATAGGAAGTTAGGTCCCTAATAAACTATGACATTTTAATCAAAATCATTAGAGCCGTTTTTGAGAAAAGTTGATATTCCGTTATTTTAAGGGTTTTATGGGAAAATTACCCTTAAAAATAAAAAAATCACAAAAATGAAAAAAACGCCTGGAGATACCGTGGATTAGTACCTCCATACCAAATTTCATCAAAATCGGACGACTGGTTTAGGCTCTAGGTCTGATAACATCCACACAGACACAGGGGCACACAGACACACATACAGACACACACACGGACATCACTCCGAAAACCACTTTTTTATGTTCAGGGGGGCCAAAAACGGATATTTC
>JAGFPH010000277.1:186888-268404 GCA_018207615.1 Philaenus spumarius | reverse complement strand
ATGTAAACCAACTAGGAGATTTCATATTCAACTCGACCGATTTACTTGAAATTTGCTACATTTATATACAAGGTGTAGTAGTGTAAGTAAAGTGCCAGACTTAGGGAAATGGTTCTATGCGTCAAAATAAAGAGGAAATCAAGATTTAAATATTTTCAGAATCCTTCGTTTTCCAGATATCCTCCAATTTGTTTGTTTTTACAATATACAGTAATTAAAAATTAGATAATAATTTGACCGATTAAGTTCAAACTTGACACGAAGTTTAACCTAACAATGTTCCATCTCAAGAAACAATATGTGATTATGTCTAATTTTGCGTTTCAAAATGGCGGCTGTTGGAACATTTTAATTAGGCCTACTCAAAAATCGTGCATTTTAACGAAAAATTTTGATACACATTTTTTTAGCCCTTTTAATTCCCTATCAGATGTCAAAACAATCGGATGATAGTACCATAGTTAAGTTATGCGTAATAATTGGTTTGTTCAACCCGGCATCCTATACCAACACAGTAAACACAACAATATTGTATGCACATATCCTGTTATTAACTTTAACTTAACTATTATCCTTCGTCCGATTGTTTCGACAGTTACATCATCCAATATTGAATCCTACATAAAAGGTGTCTTGAAATAATATTCTTTAAAATGTACGGTTTTTTGAGTAATTTAGTAAACAGCATTTTGAAACGCATGATTTTATATAACCACTTATATTTCTTGAGATAGATCATTGTTAGGCTAAACTTCATGCAAAGTTTTAACTCAATCAGCTAAACATTTCACTAAAATTTATTTAGTTAAAAAAATATGGCGGATTTCTGGAAAATGGAACTTTTTCGGACCTTTGTTAATATGTATACAACTTTCTTATATTTAGTTGTATAATTAGTTCCTGAAGTATTATTCATTCCTCGTGAAACACGCTGTATATGTCTGATGACGATACATGTTTCTGGCGATGAAATCGAAAATTACACATGGCAGCGGGAATATGGTGGATGAGTGTTGAATTAAAGGTGTTTAATGGACAAATAGACTAAATGTAAACTAAGTAAAGGAAAATCAAGTTTTATAGTTTGATTTGAAATATAGATTTATTCCAATATCTAAATACTTTTGTCTAATTTAAAACAATTCCATTATTTCATAAACATACAACGGGATCACACGGCTGAAGCGTATTATATTCAATGCTTTATTAGATTGTTTCAATCGTAGCGTCCCTTTCCCTTTGACCCCATCTCTGAAAAAAAAATCCTCTCGCCTCTCAAACAAGGTTCTTTGTCAATACACAAAACTTCGCTCAAGTAAAAACGATTGCGCCCCCCCCCCTACCGCTCCACGTTTCTGTAAATGGTTCTGTATTGATTTATGTCCCTAACGTTAAATACGGACAAAGAGGCAAAGAGAGTCTGTTGGAACGCGAAGTGTATTTCGCAGTTTTAAAAGTAGAAATGTTGACGGATTTCGTACATTTTGCTGGAATTTGTACTTGAAAATTAGGAACGAATTGAATGATTTCGATTTGCAGATTGAGTTGAATTTGTGTATTTAAGTTGGCTGACTGTTCAAACAGAAATAAATGGAAGGGGAAAAGCGTAATTAAATGATATAAACATGTAGAACGATTACAATTGATATCTTGCTTAGCTAACTAAAGATTAACTTACTAATTATTATTTATTATTTTTCATCTTTTTTTACATAACGCTATTTTGAATAATTAGGAGTGGAGAACAGTGCATAGCGCGGATAAACTGAACATCGTTAACTATGCTCAAACCTGCGCAAAACCGTCAGAGGTTCCATCACAAAAAACAATTATTGAAAAAGACCCCTTTAGGCAAGATTCAACACGGATGTGTCGCTGGCGCAAGTTCACCTTCTAACACTAATTCCGTTTGTGTTCTTAATCCTCTTCAACTCCGGAGCTGTCAGGATGGCTCCCGAGCTGAATACATGTTACGAAGGTCCGCGGGAAAAGAAGAGCTTTTTTTTTAACTACGGCTTATATTTATCAGTACATTTCTCACTACACAAACAGAAATCCTACTGGCTCTTTATATTTTCGATATGAAATCGTCGAAAATGGCACGGAGAGGAACAACACAGGGGATCTACTAAGCGAGCCTTCTGCCAAGAGACTGCCTCTCCTAGGGATGTTGCGATATTATCGATATTAGTAAATATCGATATTTCCGATATTATATAGATATTAGAGATTTGATATTATCGCAATATCGGAAGAATAATGTCAATATCGGATTTCGATATTTTTGTCTATACTGTAGCAATTACGATCTTTTGAATAACAGAATTGCAACTTCTTAAAATAACCATACATCGAACTTACTTAACCTATACAACCACAGAATGTTTTTTAGTTTCTAAACATATCTATGTTTGCATATATTGTATAAAAACCTACCTTAATATTAACTTAAAACACGCTTGATCATAGAGTAACCTACCGTCTACAACATAAAGTAACTTATCTTCTTGAACTTATCTCCCGCGCAGTTTCAGAATATTATAAGCATAATTTAACATAACCTCTGGTCCCGTATAGGTAAACAATTTCCATATTATATTTTACCAAGTTAAAAAAAATAATATCGATATAATTTCATATTGTCGATATTGATATTTTGCTTCGACAATATCGTGATATCGAAACTAGAGCTTGATATCGATATCAATATCGAATATCGGAAATTTCACTATTTCGCAACAACCCTAGCCTCTCCCAAGATTCTGCATCCTGGTCAATTGATCCCCTCCGGAAATGCCAGAGACGCTTCTTCTGCAATTCCGAGATTAACTCGTATTCTTTACTTCCAACTTGAATTTTGAATCTAGTGTGCTTTGATGGACAATTAGTAATTTTGTATTATGATGGATTGATGCCTTTGTATAATTATGTTTCCATCCGTGCCACTGGGTCTCGTGTTGGGAAATACAACCTACTTAACATTAATATTTTACTTTTTGTGATATGTAGTTTCCCACGTTCGGTTGGACTCGGGTAAGATCGGTAGAAACAGTTATATAATGTATTTTACGTTATATTACAAGTACACTCTAAGTTATATTAATGCATTTTATATCCCTCACCTACACTCGATTTTAGGTTAGATCACATTCCTATTACTCAGATTTATGACGTCACTTTTGTCATCTTAGGTTTAAACACATTTTATTTACTTAGGTTAACCCCCCCCCCACCCTTGTGACGTCACTTCCGGCACCTTATCGCCCCCGTCTCTACTGCCATTGTAAAAAATGTTTTCAAAATTATAGCAAATGAAGTTGGAAAAGAACTGGTTCTATTGAATCTGCATAAATATAAGAAGACTGACTGACAGATTGCTGATTCATAATCAACGTACAGCCAAAACTGTGATTGCTGAAACCTTAAAATGTCCAGGGTACCTTCATACCAGTATGTAAAAGTCAACTAAGAAATAATTTATCAAAATATAAATTTTATGTGTTTAAAATGGTGAATGTACGCTTGAAAAATACATAATTGGGGGAATAATATTCAAAACCTTATAACAGATAAAACAGCTGATTTCAATCAAAAGCTTAGCAACACAATTCTAGGTGTGGCCTATACTGAACCAACACACGTTTCTTGAAAGTATTCAAATCTATTACCATAGTAACTTAATTGGCAAATTTACAATCAGGTAATTATTTTTCACAGCTAATAGGTTATTTACAGTAAAGGCCACGAAAGAAACCCGTTGAGGGACGGGTTTGTGTACACCGAGACCTTGAATGCTCCAATCGCCTTAGTGCGACGTTGTCACGTTCTTCCCACGCTTCTAACTGAACGCGGCTGACTCAACGCATTTATAATTATTTAAACTGTGCGCTCAAGCGGTAAATACCAGGAGTGTTCGAGACTAGTAGATATGGCAACGCTGCGCGCCCATCCTATTGGCTGCGACGAAACTGTATTCTTTAGTGGTCTTTGATATAGGTTATTTAATACCAAACACACACAACAACAAAGTCCTACTGTATCATAATTTTCAAACACCTATCACTATTAAAATTATGCCTAATTTATTCTTTACTAGGCCTATTTGACCAGTTTTAAATATTGCTTTGCTGTATCACATTTTGGTCACATTTTATAAAAATTTAAAATAAAATTGCTTCTATATAAAAATCTCTGTCGTAATCAATCGTCATTATCTTGAAAATATTAGTATACAATAACCTATTTGCATTTGCTTCACCGCAGGGGTTGGTGAGCGAAGCGAACGGGAGGTGGAGCCCTCTAGTTACGTTATAAAGAAACAAGAGCGGATATAAAATATGTTATGTTATGCAACGTTTAGTTTTAATAGCGCCATTATTATGGAATCTGACAGAAGGCTTGTACGATCTTTGAGTGACAAGTAACAGTATAGGGTCCGTCCTTCCCTTATAATCCAAGTTTCTTCTCACTATTATTAACCTCAGACTCAAACAGAGTTGGGTAAGTTTAACCTGAGTTATTGCTCAGTATCGCCTGACCTGATAGACGTGCACGTCCTCGCTCGTACTTACATTATCTTGAGCTATATTATCCTCTTTACGATCTCCACATGGAGTAAACTTATTAATCTCCAAACCAAACAGATTGTATTAATGTGTCTGTCTGTGGCCTCGTAGCACTTAAACGGATAAACCGATTTTTATTTCGTTCTTTTTTTTCTAAAGGTGACTGGATCGACAGTGTTAATAGCTATGATAAAAAAATCGGGTTTTTTTAAATTCGTAATTTAGTATACGAGCGATTGATTTTATAAATTGTTAAAATGCATTTAAACAAATTTATTTTCTCTTTTTGTTTTTAGAGTGGATATACAGAGTGCCTCGCTATCATTCTAATAAATTAACGTGGTATTCATTAGTTCAAAACTAGCAAATAATAGCCTACAATATAACATGTATCCTATCTTGACTAGTTTAGAAGTTGTCTGTCTGTATGTGTGTGTATTTTTATATCATGAACAGTTTAAAATAAATTGTAACTTGCTGGGTCATACATGTTATAGGCCACGTGGATTTTGCTAATGCAACATAATACTTCTAGGCAATTCTGGATTACCAAACTTCTCCCTGGACCTGAAGCCAGCCTTGATCAGGCTATGTTTAACTAACTATTAACTAAATTATTATAGTTACAGTAGGCAATACATAAGCTACCGCGTAAGTAACACGTGGGAATATTGTTATTTCTAAGACAAATCTACATTTATGTCACTAATCAACCACCAAACGCCGCCGCCCCATAACGTTGGTAGACCCGTGGGGATTAATTAGCCAACCAACCATAATTACCAAAATTACAACAGATTATTCATCAATGGACACACCTATTTCACACGTGGACACACACGTGATTCACCTATCGTGCTGAATTCACTGACTGCCCTATAAAGTGTGGTTCATCTGTGGCTAGGAATTTAGTAAATCCTAGCGGCATCAAGGCACCAAATGTCTCCCTGAGATCGAGTACCTTTACCATATTATATAGTACCCGTCTCAGGTCGCCAAAAAATGCACACAAATGTGAAACATTTTATTTCACTGGAGTTATCCGTTTCACGATGGCGGTGGTTCAAACCGTTAAAAGTTAAATATATAAAAAAAATAAATAAAACAATGTAGACAATTTAACGACAAATCCAATTGTGATTCAAGCATAACTGGCAAAATACAATAATTCTGAAAGTAGTTTCCGATGATAACTGCATTAACGGAAAGTGATGTCCGACGAAATTAGGGTCATAGAATTTTTAATTTCAACATTATAATAGTAATATCTTTTAACCGTTTGATTTATCAAAATCAAAATACAAATTTAGAAAAACCCCGAACGACTAAACAGTTTTCTCGAATCATAGCTAAGAAAACTTTCCATAAAGTCCCCTAAAAAAAAACTAATCAAAACTAATTAAAATCAAAATCGGTTCATATGTTTGGGAGCTGCAATGCTACAGACAGATACACAGATACGCAGTCACACAGATACACAGATACTCAGATACACAGATATAGAGATACACAGATATACAGACTTAACAAATGGGCCAACAATTGTATAAAACGATATCCACATTCTGGAAAATATTACTATTTTATAATAGTAACATCTATTAAACCGTTTGATTAATCAATACGAAATGAAAAGCAATTAAAAGAGGATATTAATATCTTCAATTTGATATATAAAAATGTTCATACATACTCAATGTTTACAAATAGGAGAAAAATAATGTACTATCCATTTCGGTTTTTTGCAAATGAGAGACTTCATAGGACGATTGACTCCAATAGGACATATATATTGAAAGTGACGCAGCTTCCTGTGGCCTTTTGAAGCAATTGTGTGCCGAGCGTAATGTACATTTATTTTTTTGCAACCAAATCCTCTACGCTGAAATATAGTAACAATACATTTTGTTTCTTACTTCACTCTGTTTTGAATATAAACTTTAAAACACTTTATTATTATTTAAAAGCTTTAACGAACAACCGGTAAACTAACTTTAATGGAGGACTTGAAATAAAACCGTACAGCGAAGGAAACATGAACTCCAGGACAAAACCGAGTAAGTTAATTAAGGGAAAACACAAGAAAAAGGATAAGTTTAAGAGGAAAGCTATTTGGTATTAAACGAAACAAGCCGGCGTAAAGTTGTGTAATTCGGGAGCTTGTTCAATTAAGTCGAAGCTTAAATAAGTTTTAATTCATTGCATTCAATTAGCCGGCTACGTGACTGTACTTTTCAGTACAGTCTGTTTCTGATAAAAACGAGACAATGCGGAATTGAAATGATGAATAAACTTCGTTCATAAGTATTTGGGGAAAATTACATTCCACCTTTATTTGTAGAATATGACATTTTAGTAATGAGACGGCACAGTATAAATAGTTCAATCACACAGCTGAACCGCTGACGTGAGTTGAACGAATTTCCAAAATTAAGTTTAAATGATTTAGGTTTACAATCAGCAACTTGAATTTGGTCTACTCTTTAGCTCTTTTATGCAACTACCATTTACTTTCTAGCCCTTTTACAAAACTACCCCTTACGTTTTAGTCCTTTTACTCAGCTTTCCGTATTTTGTAGTCCTTTACGCCACTACTCCTTACGTCTTGTAAGCAACTATCCTTAATTTCCTGCCCTTTCACACAACTACCCCTTAATTTCTAGCCCTTTTATAAAACTACTTCTTATTTTCTAGTCATTTTACATACCTACCGCTTATTTTTTAGCTTGTATGCAACTACCCTTACTTTCTACACCTTTTACAAAACCATCCTTTACATTTTAGCCATTTTAAAAAACTAACTGTTACGTTTTAGCTCCATTGTACAACTACGCCATACTTTCTAGCTCTTTTACATATTTACCCCTTATGTGCTATCCATTGTACACAACCTACCCTTAATTTCTGGCCCTTTTACTCAGCTTTCCGTATTTTTTAGCCCTTTACGATACTACTCCTTACGTTTTGTAAGGAACTATCCTTACTTTCTAGCTCTTTTCACAACTACTTCTTACTTTCTAGCCATTTTACAAAACTTTCCCTTATTGTCTAGCCCTTTTACACAACTACTCCTTACTTTCTAACCCTTTTACATACTTACCCCTTATTTTATATCCATTTTACTCAATTAACCTTACTTTCTAGCCCTTTTACAAAAACACCCCTTGAGTTTTAGCACTATTACCCCAAAAACTCGTACGTTTTAGCCCTTTTACCCCACTAACTCTTACGTTTTAGCTCTTTATACAACTACCCCTTACCTTCTAGCCCTTTTAGACAACTACCACTTACTTTCAATCTCTTGTACTCAACTGCCATTACTTTCTAGCCAATTTACGAAACTACCCCTTACGTTTTAACACATTTATCCAAGTACCTCTTACGTTTTAGCTTTTTTATAAATCCATCCCTTATTTTCTAGCCCTTTTACACAACTACCCCTTCCTTGTTAGTCCGTTTAAGCGGTTGCTCTTTTATCCCCTTTCGGATGGTTAAAAGTGGATTGTTATCCCTTTCTTTTTTGCTCTTTTAGGCAACCACTCCTTATATTTAGCGCTTTTATTCAATTACCCCTTACTTTGTTATCTCTTTTATGCAACTATCATTTACCTTTTAGCCCTTTAATGCAACAATCCCTTACTTTTTATCTCTTTTACTTGACTACCCTTTGCCTTTTAGCCCTTTTTTTATGCAACTTCCCCTTATTTTTTACCTCTTTTATGCAACTGCACCTTAGTTTTGATCTCTTTTATGCAACTACTCCTTACTTTTACCTCTTGTACGTGGCTATCCACCATAAACATTTTTATAACATTTCAATTATGTGTTTAATTAAGATGACGTATAACGTCTTCGACTAGACTAGCAACCTACTTACATTGTATTTTCTGAATAAAGAAACACCGTCAGAAACAACGACAGACTGGCAAACTATTATATTTCATTAATATATTCCTAACTAATTAAATATTTCTAGAATTAAAGATTCTTGAAGAGAAAACTTTATTTTAAGAAAATGTATTAAAGTTTGTTAATTAATAAGTTTGAATGTACAAAGATTTTATGAATATTTTATTAAGTTTATTTGTAATTTCTTTGAAACATAAGTCTGCTATGTAACCTAGTTTTAAATACTAGTTGGAAATTAAAAGAAGGAAGTGGCTGAAGCAAGTGTGGTGCAATTAAAACTTCACCGAGCGTTATTTTCATGAAAAACGATCCAAATATGAATAGTTTATGAAATGTTAATTCGCACTATTATGTATTTAGATTAATTTCGAATACTACTCACTAACTATCCCCGTATCTATAGCTCCAGGTCATATAAATGTAGAAGTTCAGTGGGAATGCCTCTAGCCCTTGTTGGCTAGGCGTAGCCCCCTAACTGTACGTACTAAAGTGACAATGTTTCTGTTACTACTGCGATCAGTTCTGATGTACGCGTCCACGGCTTGGTGGATGCTGACCATCAAAACCAACAGGAGAAGACTACAGAGGCTTTAGGCAGTAACTCTACGCAGACCCACACGTCAGCTGTGGTAGGAGAGGAACGCCACCATTCTAGGGTCTGCTGTTTCATGATGCATGTGGCTCACATACCCGGAATCCGCAAGATATTCGACATTCCGGAAGATGGTAGTTTCGGCCAGAAGAAACAAGATTGCACCACGACCTATGGATTATCTTGTATTATGAACGGCTTTGCTTCGCTCACAAAAGGCACACTCGTGAACCCGGATTTGAAGCGGAACCCACGTGGATTTGAACCGGGTACTTTTATGGTATTTTACGTTCTGATCGATTTTGTGCGAACCGGACGGGCTATAAGGTCATGTCAAAGACTAAACATGTAGAATATTCTCATTTATATTTATTTTATTAAATAAAACCATACAAATTTGCATCCTAGTACGAAAAATTCAAAAATATTTTGCTACCGCTCGAAAAACGTGATTCCAGATGTTGTATATTTGTTTTTCTAATGAACTCATCCGAGCATTTTAGAAAACCAACTTTGGTGTGTCCAAATTTAGACCGAATTGAACGTCAAATTTACCCGTTAGAGTGTGATCACATGTAGCCTATACATTTATCTAATGTTTAATGAAAACCTTAACGTGTTCTAGAGACTATGATCGGTGTTCATTGACCTTTCCCAACTTAAGGTCTCACTATAAGAGTCACTGCACTTCCTATGGAAACTCCCTAACAAACTAAAAATGGATTACCACTCTGACAATACAAAATGAAGCGCATACATCCAGGGCAGATTATTTACTCACCCCTTCTGCAGTAAAGCGCTCTTTTATCGTAAATCGAAGTGTATTTATGTGGCAGGGGCAGCAATATACAAACGTAAAAATTGTTTGAGGGTGAAATGGGGTGTTTTAAAATTACTGCTTCAACTGGAAAAGTATATGTTCAGAGGCTGTTCGTAGGCGAGTATATGTTTTGATGGTTTAATTTCTGATATATATTGTTGAGTGGAGAGTTATGAATTGACTAAATAAAATCCAATTAAAGATTTTAGTAATCTATCCTGAATCAACGAATCTATAAATTAACCCTTTGTGGCCGTATTTATGCAGAATTTATGAATAAAAGAGAATCAGGATGAGAAATTAACAAAAACGCATGAAACAAAGGCCTTCCGATGAATAACAAGTCTCTAGTTCTAAAATAATTTATTTTATGGAGGGAAAATAAATTAGTTTATGGCTATATTTCGACACGTTTTTTCTTAAGGGGATTGTCTACTGAAAATGGTAATTTTTTTTTTCGAATTATTTTTTTCATTATTTAAACCCTTGTTCTTATATGAACATAAAAAACACATTAGAACTAATTTCTGATGCATTATATAAATATGTATATAACATATGTTTTCGGTTGACTATACAGTAACGCGAACGCACAATTTTGGCACTTATTGTGTTGGTAATTTTTTACATACCTATTATATGGTATAGTTACCATTACCTAGATCTAGTATTATAAAAATAATGCTCTTATTTTTCAGTTTATTTCAGATATACAACCTAAATCTTCATGTCATTTCGTGGTTGTAAGTAGAATAGCTTTTTTTAATAAAATAGAAAAATGGATTTTTCAAATTAAATAACAAATTTTGTGTATCATTTTATTTGTAGTTTGCCTATAGATGTAAATATTAGATCACATGAGTTTTTAGGCCTTATTATTAACTACAATTTGATACAAGAACAACAAGATAGGACTTATGGTTCCCACGGAATATCAATTTGAAAAAAACACTTACATTTTCTCTAAAAATACGTATTATATACTTACATAAATTGTGTAAAATTTTTAAATTGCATATTTCTTCTTTATCTAGGATTAGTTATCATATAAAAAAATAAAAGTATGAATTTTAAGGAAATACAGATTTTTTATTTTTCAGTAGACAATCCCCTTAACTCACTATGGTTGATACGGCCCACGTTTACCAAATATTATAGCGCATGCGCGAAATTCTACCCCTTAATATATAACAGCTGATCTCGTCCATCAGCTGTAACTCATCAAGAACTGTGTGCAATATTTGATGTTATGTTTACAACTTATACTTTGAAATAAGTTTTGTGTTGGTGCTCATTGACCACTCCCCACCTTGAAGAGTCACTGAAGTACCTCTTAATGGAAATTCGCTACGAAGAAGCAAAACGTTCTTCCGTTACAGAGCAGTTGGCACTCGAACATTTAGCAACTCGTGATTTCTAGTCAAGGTTAAATGGAAGAAATGCACACGATTTTCTAAACGGTTAAAGATAAAATAAATACTTTTTCATAGAATATTCCTCTCTCGATTCCAAGTCATTTGACGACCATATCATCCAATTTTAATTATTTTTGATACCGATTATTTAAGAAACAACATTTTGGGAATCACTAAATCTTGAACCATTCTAAAAATAATGGACATATTCAAAAACTAAAAATAGATCTTTCTTCTAGACTAGGGGAAACCTCTGCGTGCTCCTTACGCCAACCCCGTTGGAACCTTCTATACACATAATCATATTATGTTTTCTTTATAATAAAGGTGTAGGATTAATAATAACCACAAAGCTAAGATAGTAAATAATGTTAAATGTTCAATTCAAATTATTTCGTATATTTTATAACAGCTGTTATAATAAAGGTTAAAAGAACCAGCATGTCTCAGATTTACACTTTAATAAAAACCTAACCTAAATGTTAGAAATACAAATAATTGCTTCAAAATTTGAAATCAATTGTTAATTGAAATATTAGATCAAACGGCTCTTTTATCTGTTATTTTATTCAATTAGCTGCTATGATAATGAATCTAAATACATTCAAGAAGTATGTGTTGGTTCATCAGTCTAGGCCTAACATAAGAATTTTTTCCGACTAAATTTACAAATATTGAAATTAAAAATGTTTTTATCAAAATAAATTATAGCCTATGTTGCTCAACGATAGTGTAGCTTTTTATTAGTAAAACTATTTTTTCAATAGGTCCAGTAGTTAAAAAAATTTCCTCCTACATATAAACAAACAAAAAATGTTTACCTCTTTATAATATTAGTATAGATGACAATTCTGCTTCTTTTGATGTAATAAAACATTTAAAAAATCCAAAGTTAGATTTAAAGAAAGAAGCAAAGCCTCAATAGCCAAGTGTGATTTATTTTGTCGATATTGCTACGAAAATTATTGTTTTGCCTGTATGACACGCACTCAGCCAGTTACACAGTAGGACTCGTCATTAATTGTTTAAGTTGGACCTATTTTTCAGTTAAATTGTTTAACAAGTACACCAGAAACATACATTTCATGTTTTTAGTATACCATTAAACATGTTTTAATTTAAACAATGCATACATTAACCCACAACTTAATTCAGTGTATAACAATATGGAAATTATTCAATTTATAAAATCTCAAACCTACGCAATTACAAAACCAACAATGCAGGTTTTAGTTCACGTATTAAAATCAACTCTTCATCGTAATTAAGCGGGGCTTTAAATTCGCTTGAAATATAATTACCACCGCACCACTTGGTATAAGGTAATTAGTGTTGTGTACATAATATTGAGAGCATTTTGTGTGGGCAGTATACATACTCAGAAGCTAAAAATAATTGATGATTTATAGTTTTAAAATACGTTCCATTCATAATAAAATTTAAAAGAATATTCACTTTATATGAATACAAGATTATAATTTGTTAATCAAATTATTGTTTCGTTCATTTATTTAATGCTAGGGGAGACCCATGAGTGCTTCGCACGCCAATCCCGTTGGACCCTTCTATACACATATGTTATGTTTTCTTTACAATAAAGGTTATGATTAGATTTAACATTATTTAACATCTCAAAGCTAAGATGTTAAATAATGTTAAATGTCCCAATCAAATTATTTCGTATATTTTATACCTTCAGTTATAATAAAGGTTAACAAATCAGCAATGCTCAGGTCTACATTTAAAAAACTCTACCTAAAAGTTAGAAATATAAATAATGGTTTTAAAATTTGAAATCAGCTGTTAATGGAAATATTTGATGAAACAGCTGATTTCTGTACCAACACTAAACACATTTATTTAATAATTAATTGTTTATTATGGCGCTTCCTTTTCCATACAATATTTAATGGTGACCGGACATTAGACCACATGGACATTCGACCACAGCGGACATTCGGTCACACTTTTGGGGCAACTACCTGGGTTGGGTCAGCTAGTGATATGTAAATATTCCTCGCCGGACAATCCAAAACACCTTTAAAGAAGGGTGGCGGAGGGGGGGGGGTTGGAAGATATTAAAGAGGATGGTCGGTTAAAGTGATTCATTTATGATTTTCCGTTAAGTGTCACCCTTTGGATAACGGGACAAAGTATTAGGGGGTGGGTCCGTTCCGCACCCAGTACCGTATCATATCAGGTTAGGTTAGGTTAGGTCAGGTTAGGTAAGGTTAGGTTAGGTTAGGGTAGGTTAGGTTAGGTTAGATTTACCTGATTTATTTATAATAAACTAATTTGGCAAAACTTATTATGTGGACGAGACGGAGTAGTGTAGTTAGTCTTGAAATAGGCTAGTGTAGTAGTAGCGGATGCGCCAGCCCTTGGGCCTACGACCATCCCCTTTAATATCTTCCAACCCCTCCCCGCACCCTTCCTTAAAAATGTGGTGGATTGTCTGGCGAGTAATATTTACATATCCCTAGCCGACCCAACCCAGGTAGTTGCCCCAAAAGTGTGGTCGAATGTCCGCATATTTTCATATGTGGTCGAATATCCGTGTGGTCTAATGTCCGGTAACCATATTTAATACAATTGTGTTGTTTTTACGTAAAACAGATGACGCTCTTAAAAAAAAACCTAAACGTTAGAAATACAAATAATTGTTTCCAGTTTGAAATCAGGTGTTGATGGAGAATATTATAGCAAACATGTATAAACATATTTATGGCGCTCACATTTTTGTTAAATATTTAAAATATTTGTTGTTGTTTTTATGTTTAATAGATGCTGCTGTTTTTGACCAAAAAAGGTAGCCTATATTAAAACCTGCCTGTATTCGAATGTAATGTTGTGTAAAAATGTCAAAGAAATTGGTGAAGAACTTTCGGAAATTTGAGATTTTGAACAAAGTAACATTTACATTTTTATTTAAATAGACTAAGGGATCCGCACCTGCTCGCTTCCCTCACCAACGCCCGTGGCGTCTCGTGGTGAAGCAGATTGAAACATATTACAGTATTTTCAAATCTGATATTTTTACTAAAACGAAGATTGATTGGAACAGAGGCACTTGGATCTGGATAGGGTGTTGGGGGTGTCGTAAGCTAGGTACTGACGATGTAGTAGGACCAGGTTTTTTTTTAGTGAATGACATGATTGTTTTTATTTATAGAGCGATATAAACCTAACCTAAAAATGCTGGTTTTTGTGTAAAAAAACGGAACCAATTCTAAATATGGCAAGTATATTGCTCTGGTAATAAATTTAAATAATTTTAAGAAATATGTGTTGTTTCGGTATAGGCCTAAAATACAATTGTGTTTAGCTTTTAATAAAAAGTAGCTGTTTCATTAATAATATATTATAACGCGTGTCACTTCGTTAATAATTTTTACATTATTTTTATTTCTAAATATCAATCCTAAATTAATGTTTTCTGTATAAAAAGACAGTGTCCTCGATGAATACCAGATGTCTTAAAAGTCCCACCTTCCCACTTTAACTTTTTTGTTTGTAAAACAAACAAATATCCTTCGGGGAAGGATACTATTTTAGCCCAAAGTATCTTTTGAAGCAATCGGAAATTTTGAGTGTCCCCTAAAAATGGGGGATTTTGGGGGCAACTCAAAATATTTAAATGGGAAGTTTGGTCATGTGATACCTCATTTTAAAGGTCTATTTAAGTCTAGGAAAATGGCATAAAGAAAATGAAAATCGGACCACCCAAAACAAAATGGCGGCCCTAAACGTGTTGAAATAAATCGAAATAAAATTGCTAATATCTCGAAAAGGAAGAGTTTTTAGAAAAAAATTCAAGAGACAAAAAATGTTTATTTCAAAGTGCTTGACCTAAAACATTACTTCCAAATCGATTTCGTAAATTTTAAGTCGACTCCTATATCTTAGAAAATTTTGTAAATAATACAATTTACAAAATCGATTTGAAAGCAATTTTTCAGGTCAAGCACTTTGAAATAAACATTTTTGTCTCTTGAAATTTTTTTAAAAAACTTCCTTTTCGAGATATCAGCAACTTTATGTCGATTTATTTCTACACATTTAGGGCCGCCATTTTGTTTTGGGTGGTTCGATTTTTATTATATTTATGTCATTTTCCTAGTCTTAAATATACCTTTAAAATGAGGTATCACATGACCATACCCCACTTAAAAATTTTGAGTTGCCCAAAAATTCCCCATTTTTATGGGACACTCAAAATTTCCGATTCCTTTAAAAGATACTTTGGGCTAAGTTAGTATCGTTCCCCAAAGGATGTTTGTTTGTTTTAACAAACACAAAAGTTAAAGGGGGGGACGGAGTAGGACTTTTAAGACACCTGGTATATCAAAGCCCTCGCCATGAAAATTAGAGATTTGTCAAAATCGATTCAGCCATTTCGGAGATTAGCCAGGACAGACAGACAGAAAAAAAATTTAAAAACGAATTTTTAGGTTTTGGTAGTGTGTGAATAAATATATGTGCTGTGAACAAAGTATTATTTTATTTTTAAATCACAAAAAGACACTTAAATAGTATTTATATGTTTGGATAATAGAACGAATTATTCACAGATGCCTATATATGTTTATTATTCAGATGTCTAATATTTGACAAAAGTTGGAGAATTTTACAAACATTTCTCAAACATTATCGTATCGGAGATATAAAAATCTAAAAAATATAAAACGGTCAACTAAGCTCAAGTGGGATATTGAATTAAATTAATTTCAAACTGATCAAATTTTCTATTTGAATTTAGCCATATCTCCAACCATTTCAAGAATGCTTTCAATACAACTTGGTTTATATATAAAAAATTGGAAACGAATGGAAAAATACACAAATTTACATTGATTGTTAGTACATTTTTGAAAAGTTTAAATAGATGTTCGGTAAATAATCGCTCCCACGAATGATTGAAACAAACCATGCCCTAGATGTTGGGTTATTTAGTACGTTTTTGAAGTGAAAACTTTCTACAGCCCGTTCGGCACTTTTTGCGTGGGTAACGCGCACCGTACCGTACCCATTGTACTTTATATGTGTGTAGTTTAAGGCTGTAGGCTATAACTCGTACAAAATAAGAAAGAAATTATGTATGGGTTAATTCAATAGCTGTATCGACACGCACCGATGAAATGGACATTGCGCTTCCTCATTTTGTAAGTTGTGTTAAAATAGGTTACTTGGTAATACCTCTGAAACGGACATTTTGCTTTCTCATTTCATAAGCTGTGTTAAAATTGGTTACTTGGTAATACCTCTGAAATGGACATTGCGCTTCCTCATTTCGTAAGTTGTGTTAAAATAGTTTACTTGGTAATACATCTGAAATGAACATTCTGCTTCCTCATTTTGTAAGTTGTGTTAAAAATATTTACTTGGTAGTGTTAAAAATAATCAAATTTCAGAATAAACCAATATGGCCAACGATTTAAATTTATTACAGTTTTTACTTCTGTCGGCAGTCCTGCGACTGCTTTCTTAAATTTGTTGTTATACAGAGTGTCCCTCGCAACCATTCTACCAACATTTACCATGTTATTGAGCAGGCCAAAACTATAAAATATTACAATATAACGCATTATCTTGCTTGGTTAAGAAGTGTTCTGTATATTGTATGCAACCGTTTTTTTTTTTTTACAAAATATTATCTCATGCACGGTTTAAGATAAGTTCACTAAACTCAGCATGCAAATATATCACATTCGTTTACATAAATGTGGACAGTATTATTTTGCTGACGTTATCCGTGTCAAGATGGCGGCGGTTCAAACTTTTCAAAGATAAATATCTACAAAACTAAATGTTTTACCAACACATGTTAAGTTACAAAAAAATTATACAATTTGAAGACAAATCAAACGGAGTATCGTTTTGTATCATTGAGTTAAGAGTGGCTGAGAAATACAATAATTCTTGCTGTAAACATTACTACATTCACATAAAGTTCTTCGTTACAGTATCAACTGTAGTGAAGGCTTCATTATTCGATTAGAACTACTGTATTGAATAATAAAAACCAAAAGGTTTGATTTAAACCGTTATCTATGATTGCGTATTTAATTCATTATGAGTTATAAAATACAGACACAATGGTTTTAATTGTACGTGTTAGTAATTAAACAACAAATAGATAAACTGGCAGAGTTACATGTTATCTATTTAAATTTAACGATTTCGATTTAATAATTATTACAGAACAATCAATGTAAATAAACACACTATTGGTTTAATACAATAAAAGGTAGATGTAATCAATAATAATTGTTAAATTAGATTCAAACAGACTATTGCTAAACAAATATCTAATCTGGCGACGATTTTAAAATATAAGTGAACCTAACCTTCAACTTGTTCTAAATATTTTACCCACTTAAACACATCAAATCTTAAGAGAACCAGTACCATTGGAAAGGAAATGTTTTAAAAATAATACTTGTATCTACAAATATGTTTTAAAACGCTTATTTACATATGTAATAATCGTTTTAAAATTGTAATTGTTAAAATCAGCTGATGTTGGGAGAGAAAGCACAAGGAAATTACTCAAATTCTTCACTTAAAAAGTCACAATACTTACGACCGATTCCTTTAGATGTCAGTCTTCTACCATTGCAATCAAATCATTCAGCATGATTACAGAAGCTACATTTAGATGTGAGAGGAACTCGCCGAGAGAGCTCTCGATAGTTACTCTCACACGTGAGAGTGAAATTCACCCCAATCCACTCTCGGAGAGCTACTCGCCGTGGCAACCCTCGAGAGAACAATTCAGACAGTTTACACGCATGATTTCCGTCAGTTTCTGAGAGTGATTTAACGTTACAAGATGTCAAGAGAACACGTCAAAGACACGTCAAGTAGCAGCAGCATTATTAGTGGTGTGCTTATCGAAAAATATCTTAGTTTTACTTGTATTACAAAATTAGATCAAACAGATCAATCTCACGGACCAAGCCTGTGCATATCCGTTGTGTCTAGATCATGGGAACAACACTAGCCAAAGCGTGAAAACGTCGAGTATTGAATTCAACAAAAGTCTGTATTTCCCACGACTGTACGAATAAAATCTTAACTTACTGTGGTTTACTTTACACGAAACTAAAGGTTGACGTTTTCTTTAGAAATCGATATAAACATATCTATTCAAATATATTGAATTGTAACAGATATAATAGATTGCAAAATGTGCTTTTCATTGGCTAAAAACTGTCCAATTGCAAGGGTGTACAGAAAAATTTATATTTTTGAAACTATAAAAGTGACGTCGGATTGGAAGGCAGTTTTAGAAAGTTAAAATCTTGACGAATCTAAAGGTATATCTTTATTTTGTTTTCAAAACAGTTCTGTCGAATGATATTGAGGCTTAGAAAAGGACAAAGTTGAGTCGTTTCTCTGCGTTTTCTCGCTCTGCATTAGCTTTTCAGAAAACTACAATTTTAAAACAATGATTACGTATGTAAATATACGTTTTAGAACAAATTTTTAAATACCATAATCAAAGTTTAAACCAATTCCTTTCCAATGATCTCTCCTTTTTTTTGGGATTAGCCTAAATGATTTTTAGTGGGTGAAATATTCAATACAAGTTGAGCAATCTAACGCTGAGACCACTCAACTTGAATTGTAGGTTAGGACAAAAACAGTTCTGACTGGTCAGAGTCCACTTGTGGAATGAAATTCTTCCAGTTAGAATTTTCCAAGAATTGTAATTATTTTAACAGTTATTTTTGGTAGGGGAGACAGATTGCGTTGTTCGTTTTCCTTTATCAATACATTTAAAATGAGGGGTAGTACGACATGTTCCTACATTTAAAAATGTTGAGCATCCCCCAAAATGTCCAATTTTTTATACGAGGGCAAGGTTGCCCCATACAAGAAAAAGTAAAATTTTAAGCATTATAAACTTTTTATGAATTTGGATTTTCTCTACCCACTCACTAAATAGTTATAAAGGTGTCTCTAGACTTTAAACTAACCCTATATGTTACAGAACGCAAAGCAGACTTCTACGATTTATTTCGTTGCAAAACCGTTTTAGTTCAGATAATGTTAGAGCTACGGTTGTGCACGGTGTATTTACTCTCAGTATATCTCCTTTAAGAGTACGTTAAAAGTCTTAAGGCTAATTGAATGTAATAAATAATTCTTCAACGTTATTCCAAGTAAATTCCATTAACTAGTAAAATGCCGCTCGTTCTCAATAAATAATTGTTCAGAGTTAATTCTAAGTAAACTCTGCTAGTTCTCACTGCAGTTGCGTTCCTTCAGGATCTGACAGCCAGGGAAATATACAAAGTTTGTCCCTAGAGAAGTTTAACAGAGATAAAATCATCCCACGGGGCTCTTGGAAAACGCAAACGATAACTGAATTCAGGAAACATGTTGACAAGGCCACACTTTTAATCAAAAGGGTATACAATTTTGTATATTTAAATGTGGGGAAACTGGTGGACGTTATTTCCAAGGTTATGTCATTCGAAGAATTTGTTCAAATTGTAAGTTCTGTTAGTAAAACTGCTTAGAGTTCGTAAATAAAACTAGAGTAAGTTTGTCTTCAATTCCTGCGTTTCTGCTATCTCAGGGACGTTGCTGCAACAAATTGGTTTGGAAGGGGAGGGGGGGAGATCAAAATCTAAAAAAAAATTCTCAACAATTTTGACCATATTTTCCAACTTTTTTGTTAGGGGTTCCAACGCGCAGAAGGGGGCTGTGGGTTTTGTTGTGGTAAATAAATCCCAGAGGAGATGCGACCCTGGATTTTTTTTTTTAGAAATTGACTTCTCAAAGTAGGGGTTTTAACACTGCACGTGCTATATTGAGTACTTTAAGAGTTTTAATTTTTTTTACAAGAATTTGAACATGTTCATCACACTGTATTGAAAAAATCCCCGTACTTTTCTCCACCTTTTATTTTCTCCAGTATTTCCTGCAAACTTAAAAAATTCCCCGCTTTGGGGAAAACCTAATATGGCAACACTGGTATGGCGCGTGCATGACATGTTGAGTCAGTGTTGCCGCAATTAAAAAGGGTTGTAATTGCTGGTATACCCCAGAATATCATTTAAAAGAAGAGAATGCATTATTTGTTAGGTACAGAAATATATGATTTGCCTAACATTTTTGGATTGGAAATTACAACTTCCCCAAATTTATTTTCAAATTCTATAATTTACCAACTTTTTGGATTTTAAAATTATTAGGGTGTAGCGACGTGCCTGATCCTGCGTCATCTACAGTAGCAGCTGCCGGACTTCCTCAATAGAGTCAATACCTCCTCATTAGTCAGGTCAATGTAATAGTAGATGTCTAGCATCTGATACGAGCATGACCTTATCTTAAAGCAGATGCTAGATGACTAAATTTATTTAATTATAGTTGACGATCACCTATATTTTTTAGTATAGGCTATTTGATAATCGCCCATATACGTTCACTATAGTGGACAATCACCTAAATTTTTCAGTATAGTAGACAATAACCTATATTTTTCACTATAGTAGACAATCGCCTACATGTTTGCAGTATAGTAGCCGACCGTCGGCAACATATCAGAGGATGCGCCTTCAAAAAAATCGCCGAAGTGGATTTTAACCTGGTGATTTTGTGGTATTTTACGTTTGTGGGAGAACCAGACGAGCCATAAGGTGGCGTAAAAAACAAAGTATGTGTAATAATATCCTGTATTTATTTATTTAGATAAAACCACCAAAAGTTTAATTCTAGTAGGCCTACCCAAAAACTAAAAAAAATTTACTTCCAATAAAAAAATGGTTTTTTGATTTTATTGGCCAACAAACTCCTCGCAGTGAGTTAGAAAACGAACTTGTGTACACAATTTTTACCAAATAGGACGTAAAATACGGCCGTTAGAGTGCGAACACTATATATATACATAATGACTTCCCAAAACATGTTCCGGGGACCATGATCTGTGTTCATTGACCATTTCCAACCTTAGGTCTCACCATAGTGACGCTTCCTATGGAAATTCGCTATTAAACTAAAAATCAATTTCTACTCTGACAATAGAAAATGAAACGCATACATCCAGGGCAGATTATTTACTCACCGCTTCTACAATAGCGCGCTCTGTTATCGTAAATCGTATTGTAATTATGTGGCAGTGGCAGCAATATACAAACGTAAAAATTTGTTTTATTGTAAAATGGGGTGCTTTGAACTACTGCTTCAGATGGGAAGGTAGAGTATATTTTTGTAACGTATAATGTTTGGAGGCTGTTCGTAGGCGGATTTATGTTTTGATTGTTTAATTTCGATATATATTTGCGGGGAGAGTTATGATTGACTAAATAAAATCCAATTACATATTGCCGTCGTTCATCTTTAATCAAAGAATCTGTAAATTGTCCATTTGTGGTCGTATTGAATTGGCAGAATTTGTGAATAAAAGAGTAACAGGATGAAGTGAATTCAGTCAAGTTCTTGGGTCTTATTATGGGTAATAAGCTATCCTGGAATGACCAAATTAGCGGTATTAGTGCTAAGATTAGTTCTGGTATTTTTGCACTAAGAAATTTAAAATTAATTGTATTGCGGTTTGTCTATTCTATTAACTGCTTATTATGGGCTTATAAGCCTATATCCACATCTTAACTATGGAATTCTCCTGTGCAGAAACTCATCAGTTCAGAATATGCATAGACATTTTGTCCTGCAAAAGAAGGCCATTCGGCTAATAGCAGGACTGAAGCAAACAGAAACTTCTAAAAATGCTTTTTGGAGGTTTGGAGTGCTTACACTTCCCTGTATATACATACTTGAAGTGTTGCTGTATTTTAAATTTAAGTGTGACATTGTCCAGAATATGAACATACATAACTACAGCACCAGAGTAGCTTGTAATTATCGTGCTAGACAGCACAGGTTAAATGTATACAGTAAACTTCCTTCACAAGCAGGTGCTAAATTGACGAATAAGCCCTCCCAAAGTATTAAAAGTTTACAAAATTATATATCTTTTAAAAACAGCCTTAGACAACTGTTGTTGTCTGGATCTTTTTACTCTGTGGATGAGTTTCTGCATTGACTCTCTGTTTTGTGTGATTTCGAGTTTGATTTCCTGCTTAGTCATTTATATAATTTGTTTACTGTGTTTGTATATTTGTTTTTGAATATATTGTAAAATTTAATTTATTTTAACGTTATATATTATCTTGATTGTTTTGAATATGTTATTGGTGTGTGGTTGTAATTTTATTTATTGTTAAAACTAAAAAATGACTTGGCCATACAAATTTTAACTTTTGTCAACGGCTGTAATAAATGAAATGAAATGAAATGAAATGAAATGAAATGGAATGAAATGGAATGGAATGGAATGGAATGGAATGGAATGGAATGGAATGGAATGGAATGGAATGGAATGGAGTGGAGTGGAGTGGAGTGGAGTGGAGTGGAGTGGAGTGGAGTGGAGTGGAGTGGAATGGAATGGAATGGAATGGAATGGAATGGAATTGAATTGAATTGAATTGAATTGAAATGAAATTGAAATTGAAATGAAATGAAATGAAATGAAATGAAATGAAAAGAAATGGAATGATATGAAATAAAATGAAATGAAATGAAATGAAATTAAATTAAATTAAATTAAATGAAAAATAGTATTGTTAGAGAAATCATAAATAATACACGAGACAAATTATAGCTTCCGATGAATAAAAAGTCTCTAGTTCGTTAATGACAATAAATTTTATAAAGTTTGATTGTTTAATATGGAGGGGAAATAAAATTGTATTATGCAGCTGAACCGCTAACGTGAGTTGAGCGAATTTCCAAAATTAAGTTTATATGTTTTATGATTTCAACAAAAAATTTGAGAAATTGGCTGAATGTGCGTACAAAATATATTACAGGAATTTGTTTGCACCTATGCCTCCAGATACAACTCAACCGTTCCTTCGTTCCACTCATATCGGAAAAACTCCTTGCTCCCTCCGGTTATGTACTGCTTCGCTTCGCTCGCAGCGTACAAAAGATTACCACGTGGATTTAAACCGTGTAATTTTATGGTATTGTACGTTTTGATTAATTTATGGGAAACCAAACAAATAATATCCTACATATGTATTGTTTTAGACAATACCCTAAAAAGTTTCCTTCTAGTACAAAAAATCTCAAAAATGGTTACTTTCGGTCAAAAAATCTGCTTCCGATCGTTTGATTTGTTTGGCTAACGAACTCGTCCGAGCGACATAGACAAAACAATTTTTATTTATTAGAATTTTCGTACACGAATGAAACTTTTATCTAACAAAATAAATGTATGATATTACCGGTATTCAACACTTTTAGATTTTTACACGATCGTAGTTCGCTTGGTTCGATAAAAACGTAAAATACCATGAAAGTACCAGGTTTTAATATTACCGAGCGAAGCGAAGCAGTCCATAACCCGAGGCCGCAAGGAGTTTTCCGCTGCGAATGGAACGAAGGAACGCTTGAGTCGAAGCTGGAAGCTTCGGTCCAAACAAATTCTACTAATATATTTCGTACACACAGAAGCTATTCAGCCAATTTCACACATTATCAAAAACAGCTAACCGAGTTTTTCGCGTGGGAGTGGAACGAAGGATCGTGTGAGTCGAAGCAGGAGGTTTAGGTGCAAACAAATTCTACTAATATATCTTTCATCACCTTAGTGAGTGTATCAATTTCCCAATTAGGTGAAACCTTAAAACATAGGCCTATTAACTTAATTTTGGTTATTCGTTTAACTCACGTCAGCGGTTCAACTACGTGGACGAATTATTTTTTGTACGTGTCATTTAAAAATTAAATTATACCTTATTATTAAATGTTGTTTGTTTGTATTTAATTTATATAAATACAATTAAAATATGATTTTTATTATATGAACAATTAAATATAAATACAGTGAGACAATTTTAATAAAAACTTCTATGACAAATAAATATATTTACAAAAAACATGTTTTTCCTAAAAAAAGTAAAAATAAATTTCTTAAAAATTTTCAAATAATATGTAATAAAACCATATTTATTATAGACACCAACTATATGTCTAAAAATGCATAGGAACCATTCTTACAAATTTTCATAAATAAATGCATACATAAATTGAGTGCGTCCCATGCTTTTTTTTAGATATGTATATTATGCAGTTTTATTATACATTATTTTTGGTTGATTTAAAAAAAATTAGTAATAGTGCGTTTTTCTTGAATATATTGTTTTATACAATTAAAATATATTTTAGCGTTCAAATAAAATATATTCTACCTAATTTGATTTGCATTCCTTTTTTAACTATGTTTTAAACACAAATTAGCAGAAAAAACTGCAAATAGATCGCTTCGATTTAACTTTAAATTACGCGTTTCTAATGCTATGTTGAGTCTTTAGAAAGTGCTAGCTTTTGCGCGGTCGCATGAACAATACAATCATTCGATCACGCATCTGAACAGCTGACTTTGAGTTGAACTAATTTCCAAAATTAAGTTTATATGTTTTAGGGTTTCACGAACTATTTTGGAAATGTGGTCTACACACGAATGCGTTGACTAGCTGCCTACGTGTACTAAATATATTAGTAGAATTTGCCTCGGCTTACGCGCTGCGTCATTCCGCTCGCAGTTGAAATACTTACTCTGTGAGTTTGCACCTCGAACTTGAGGGTTAGGATTTTGGATTGCTTCGCTTCGCTCGCAGATGACAAACTTGATTCGCGAGTTTGCATCCCGGCCGACGGACTCGTAACAGAAGCAGTCGGAATTAGAATGACTTTTATGATAATTTACGTTTTGATCGATTTTGGGGGAACCAGATGACCTGTATAAGGTCGTGTAAAAAAACAAAATATGCTGAATAATCTTCAATATTAATTTTTTTAGATAAAAGCAACAAAAAGTTGCATTCCATAGTATGAAATCTTAAAAAAAAATGTTTTCGTTAAAAAAAGTGATTCCAGTTGTTGCTAACGAACTCGTCTCAGATACTTAAAAACCAACTTGTGTCCCAAATTTGGACCACAAATGCGTAAGGAAAATGCGGACGCGGGAGTGCAAATACATATATATATATATAACGTGTTCTGCGGATCATGATCGGAGTAGTCCCTACCTTAGGTCTCGCCATAAGATTCACAGTAATATCTCATATTTTCTATGGCAATCGCTAATAACGCTAGTTTAACCGTGTCCTTAAACAATACTTTATCGCTTTCTAACAGCTATGAACTAGTTGAAATGGAATTCTCATACGTTAAGAGCATTGGCACATCCATATTAAATCCGTTGTCAACAGCACATCGATATATAGTAACAACAAAACTTGCTACAACACAAAGCGGCATTCGAAACGAGTTGTCAATAACAATAGAAAGAACAGAATTACCACTTTATACAAATCCAACACAACAAATATTCCCACGAAATGCTTATTTACGGACGCAATAGACACACACAAACGAAATCTGGAATTGGATTCCATTCAGTCGATATACAACTCCACCCACCACTAATATATCAAAAAGTAAAACATCAAAATATATACACGCCTACGAATAACCTCCGAACGTTACAATACAAAAAGATACTTTAGCTTCCCCCTGAAGCGGTAACTCAAAACACCCCATTTCACCCTCAAACAATTTTTACGTTTGTATATTGCTGCCCCTGCCACATAAATACACTTCGATTTACGATAAAAGAGCGCGCTTCTGCAGAAGGGGTGAGTAAATAACCTGCCCTGAATGTATGCGCTTCATTTTGTATTGTCAGAGTGGAAATCGATTTTTAGTTTATTTATTTTCGTAAGACTTCAACTTGGAGCATCGTGTATGGAAACGAAATTTCATCAAATCGGTTACATCAGTCATCTAGAATTAATATACAGGATGGTATCGAACTCTCTGGTCCCCTTTTGTCGATTTGTTACTGGGATCAAGACAAACATATTTCACAGTATAAACAAGAGTCCACGGTGCTGACTTTTTCGTCCGTCTGTCTGTCTTTATGTGTATTTTACAAAATAATTCACATCTAATGAACGGGTTGACTGATTGAGTTCAAACTTGACATGAAGTTATACCTACTAATGATCTATTGCAGTTGTAAGTATAATAAACTATTATAATATGATTTTATCTAATGATGCGTTTTAAAATGGCGACTGTTTTAAAATGAAACCTAAATTTCCCCAAAAGACTACATTTTAACAAACAATACCAAGATATTTTTTGTAGCACTTTTAATTTCCTCTTGGATGGTGTAACTATCAAAATAATCAGATGAAGGATAATAGTTAAGTTAAAGATAATAACAGCAATGTGCATACAATATTTTTGTGTTTCCTGCGTTGGTATAGGATTAAACAAAACAATTATTACACATAACTTAACTATTATCCTTCAACCGATTGTTTTGACAGTCACAGCTTCCGATACAGAATATAAGGGGCCACGGAACTGTTGTTAAAAATGTACAGTTTTTGGGTAATTCGGGTTTGTACTTTTCAAACAACCACCATTTTGGAACGTATTATTGGATATAATCGTTTATTTTATAATAGAACGTTGTTAGGTTAATTTTCACGCCAAGTTTAAACTCAATCAGTCAAACCGTTCACTACATAAAAATTATTTAGTGAAAAAAAATAAAATAAATTGAGGCTATGGGGAAAATAAAGCGTTTATTTACACATTTCCAATAATCCCCCCCCCCCATTCTTATGTGCTGAATCATATTCTAGAATATTGCAGAGTAATTACGAAACATCCTGTATATACATAAATATCTTAGTAAAAGCATGCAAAATATCCCAATATTGTAGTTACGCTTGCTTTAACTACCTAACTTAAACTTTATCCTCCATCCGATAGGGAATTATAAGGCTACAAAAAGAATTTTGAAATTTTTTGTTAAAATGTACGGTTTTCGGGTAATTTAGGTTTTAAATTTTCAAACAGCCGCTATTTTGAATCTCGTGATTGGATATAATCGCTTATTTTACTTATAATATATATCATTGTCAAGTTTGACCTCAATCGGTCAAAGCCGTTCTTCAGATATTAATTATAAAAAAAAAAAATATTTTTTTAAACACTTACAAACCGACGAAAAAGTAAGCACCGTAGAAATATGTTTATATTGTGAAATATGTTTGTCTCGATCTCAAGAACAAATTCACAAAAGGGGACCAGAATGTCGGTGACACACTTTATACTTACAAACTAGCACGTTTACTGGAATAGTAAAATTTCCCTCGTCAACTTACAACAAACACTCAACCAATATTTCACTTCCAACAGTTGCAGTATTTTGTTCCCATGTTACACTTTACTTTCTATAAAAGTAAAAAAACTTCTCCGTTTAAATCCAAGTTTTGTAGAACAGCAAAGCTTTTACTTCAAGTAATGGTGCTTTCATACAAATAAGCTGCTCTGCTTCCACTTTACATTTTCCTGACTAAAGAATGCCGATGTTTTAGCAACAGGTCAAAGGGTATTTAGATTTCAACATTTGTGAATAACGTGTTCTGTTTATTTCTTATCTATACATACAGAGTTCATAAAGTCCCTGTAACCCAATTTATTATTAGGAAAGAACAGCTATTGCAGTGACCCTTTTGGGTGAGGTCTTTAAATTTAAGAACACGTTTAGTGAGACCTAAGGTCGGGAGTAGTAAAAAAGCACCGTTCATGTTCTCCGAAACACGTTTTGAGTGTCATTAAAAATTATATATATATATATATACATGTATATATGTGTTCGCACTCTAACGGCCGCATTTTAAGTCCAATTTGGTCCAAATTTGGTACACACGTTAATTGTCGAAGTCGCTTGGTTGATTCGTTAGCAAAAAACAATTAACAACTACAAATACATTTTTTGACTGGAAGTAACTATATTTTGAGATTTTTCGCACTAGAATGAACTTTTTTAGGGTTTTTCCAAACAAATAAATGTAGGATATTATTCTATACATATTGCTTTTTTTGCATGACCTGATAGCAAAACGTGAAATACCACAAAAGTACCCAGTTCTAATCCACATTGTGGATTTTACCGTGGGGCCATCTTCTGATCTGAGGTTGCGTTCGAAGTGAAGCAGTCCATAACCCGAGGCCGCAAGGTCGAAAGGCAAACTCGTAAAGTTAGTTTTTCGCTGCGAGTGGGACGAAGAAGCGCGTGAGTCAAAACTGGAAGCTTAGGTGCAAACAAATTCTACTAATATATTCCGTACACACACTCAGCTATTGAGTTCATTCGTGAGCAGATCAATTTCACGAATAGTTGGTTGAAACCATAAAACATATAAACTAAATTTTGGAAATTCGCTTAACTCACGTCAGCGAATTATTTGTTTGTTACTGAAAAACTGTGTATACATCTTGTGTTGGATAACACGATAGATTTTTTGACATATCTGACCCTCTATGATTTTGGGTGCTTGGGGGTGGGGGTCAAAAAAGGCGCAAACTATAGCTTATTGTGTCTTGTTTCGTTTCGAAGTAATGGACAATCAAAGTTCTGGAAAACAATTTTTTATTTTAAGATTATCTGTTTGAAACTAAATGCTCTCTTGTCTTGGTAAGATTTTTAGATTGTATTTTAATTTTCTAATTCTATTTATAAACGCATTGACGAAATAACTTGTTTTTTAAATAGTACCCTAACCAAACTACGTTTCCTAATATTAGCAAACTAACAACTTTCTTTGTTGTTACAATAAAATTATCATTCTCCAGAACTTTGATTTTACATAAATTTGAAACGCAGCAAGATACTTAGCTCTGTTTTAATAAAGAAAGAATCAAGCATAAACTTTAAAATCAAAGCATGCATAAAAGTATAAACTTGCATGTTCTAAACTTGTCATTAAACTAGTTTTGATCATCTGTAACTTGTCATGTCATACTTTAATGTTTCACAACCACTTTGAAACTTGAAAATAATTTAGTGACACTGTACTTGTGGTATCCAATTTTAATGCTGTCTTTATTTTTTAACAGTTAATGAAATAACTGGTCGCAGTAACCCACTACAACTTTAATTGAGGAAATTATTACAATTTCCACAACTTTCACATCAGGCTCCTTATTTATTTAAAAAAGGCCAAACAAAATGATTTCAAATTAAGTGAACAATGTCTACAGTGATTTATTTTAATGTAGTCTATATGGAAATCTAATCGACGAACATTTAATCAGCAGCGAATAATTTTAATAATATATTTGTATATATGTATATGTATGTAATTATGTTTTGTAAACATAATCTACTTGAAATATTTGCATGAGACATCTATAGCAATTTTTTGAATTTCAAACCCCCAAGTGGTTGTTTCTAAATTCGCCTTGTTGTTTTTTTTGTGTGACGTCACACCTTAAATTATCTTTTTTATATTTATTGATTTTATTTAATTTTTTTTACAAATAAATAGGTTGGCCAACAACAATAATTTCATTCAACAAACCTACATATAAGATTGTACTTGCACTGTAACTTGCATAAAAGCTCTATTTTTGCTTTAAGTAGGCCTACTTCTAGATTGTACGTAAGGTTTGGGAACCGATTTAAACCTTTTGTGTTATGAGATTTAATTAATGAATAAATAAATAAAGGGAGGGTTTTTTTTAATTAATGTTCTTTAATTTTGGGTTGGAGTTTTACTTTTAAATTGTTAATATTTTAATGCATAAAAGGGGTTTCATTATTAATTATTTTGCAGTCAATTTTGTAATTAATGTATTAAGGGCTTATAACTTCATACAACTCCATGTAACTATTAGTCTAAGTTCATATAATATTTATTATTTCAATGATAAACAAACATATTGTTATTGAAGCTCTGTTATACTGTTTCTCCCTTCAACTGTAAATTTTTAACTAGGGTATTTCTGAAGTCTATTTGGTTTACTCAAGAGATAAGAAAAACAAATTCTTTTCATTTAGGTTTGGCATGTACCATAATTTAGGACCTAGAACACTCCAAACAAATTTAAATCTTCGTAGACTGGTACACAACACACATTTGTTAAAAGCATTCACATTTATTTCGATATTATTGTACTTGGCAAATTTAGAATCGTTTATTTTTTTATAATATTAATTATAAGTGATTTTTTTACTCACGTCAGTGATCCTTGTTGGTTTTTCTCTATCTAAAAAACAATTGCAATTTCGGACTTAACAGTCCATCATCAGGTTGTATAAAAATACTACGAACACAAAATAACATAAAAACAACACATATTCCCTGCGCTTGGAGATGCGCACTGTCGTGTCGCGAACATAGACGTGAACGTCGTTTGGTAAATTAGCATTGTTGGGGTAAACAGTGCCGCAGGTACTCCCTCCCCGTCTCGTGATTATCGTATCGAACAATCACAATATAAAAAATAAATCCGTGGCTAAAATGATTGATTCTAATTTTGTATAAGTAACAGCGTTTTTAGATTAAGTTTTATTGCTTTATTTAATAAAAAAAGTTATTTAATTGAAACAAAAACTTGGCCCTATTGCGTTGAGTCACTATCTAGGGTACTGCATGAACCATCCTACTCCAATCCAAGGGCCTCTGTCCTAATAAATGTAATTTCTGTGAAAATATCAGACTCTAAATAATTACAGTAATAATTATCTTCGCCTCGAGTGGCCGCGATTGGCAGCGTGGGTTAGTGATCCCACCTGATTTACCAACTTTCCATAAGAAGTCCTTTGCGATGCCATCAATTGACACACATATCCCTGAACCCAACCCCTCCAGTTCTAAACAGAAACTTTTTTGAGGGCTACCATAACATGTAACCCCCACTGGGCTACGGGGTTGGGTTGCGAAATTAAATCGGCACTTACCAACAAACTACGCTTACTATTAGTTTAAAGAGATATCAATACACTAACTCCAAGTACAATTGGGTCGTCGATTCCGTCGTCTACCCCGAAACGAAGATCTTCTTATTCGCCGTAATCCGGCAAGGGGCCCTCACGAGATATTACTCCCCGGAGCCGTATGGAACAAGGTTTTTAAAAGAGTTGTTACTCCTCTATCATTCCTCCTTTTCCAATAATTTTTGGAACTCCGGGCTTGCGACCGGCACGTCGGAGTTGACCTAATCATATTTAATCAGACCCTACTAACCTACCTCGCTTTCCACAACATATCCCATTATAACACGCAACAATGTTAGCACTCCAAACAAACAAACCCTGACTAAATAATGGGTGAATCAGAACTTTGCGGCAATGATAGATGAGTTAAAAATTATGACAGCATGTGTACATACAATATTGCTGTGTTGGAATAGGATGCTGGGTTGAACAAACCAATTATTACACATAACTTCTATTATCCTTCATACGATTGTTTTGACAGTTGCATCATCCGATGGGGAATCAAAAGGGCTACAACAAATTTATCTTGACAATTTTTGGTAAAAAATGAGCGGGTTTTGAGTAATTTAGGTTTTAAACAGCCACCATTTTGAAACGCATTATAGGATAGAATCGAATAATTTGTATGAGATAGATCATTTTTTGGTTAAACTTCATGCCAAGTTTGAACTTAATCAATCTACCGTTCTTTAGGTATAAATTTGTTCGTAAAACAAACAAAAAACGAAAGGGTGGATATCTGGAAAACTAAGCGTTTTATGTCCTATGATTATATGATATTTTAAAACTATTTTTAGCTATAGAATAAGCTACCGAGATATTGCCGCATAGTTCTGAACCACCCTGTATATCCCTACAGAAAATGGACTGAGCAAACCTAACTTCACTGTAACGGAATTACATAATCTGTCACGAGTTTTGATTATATAAATGCTTTCTCGTCACCCGAAACAATTTTCCACTATTAAAACAAATAAGTGCAATATATCTCGCCGGCGGATCTAATCCAAAACATGCCCTAGATAAACCTGACAAGCTCTAATGGAAAATTCAAAGAATGGGATTTATTGATTTCCTGCTGAAATACAAGACGACGTGCCGAACTAAAGGAATGTCCGTTGCTTCGTGTTTCATTTTATTCGAGAAAACTGTCAGATTGTATTACTGTACTTATAAACTGTAAAATATTTGCTGCGACACTGCTATTCAATATAGAGATTTCAAATTAAAATGTCACTTCACTATACTAAAAATACAATTACACGATTCTTCCTGTTAAAATCTTGCAATACAGGGTGAATAACAACTATGCAAACTACTTAATAATTTGATAATAAAGGACACATAGTAGGACAGAGAGTCCGGAAGGTATTTTCATACACTTTCAAAATGGCGGCGGTTTAAATTTTTTCTGTAAAACATCTCGAAAACTGCTAACTTTACAAAAATGATTCAAGGGAAAAAATCTTGTTTATGACAAACATGACGATTTGATTTTTATTTATGTAACTTAAAACATAACCTAGTGAATGACTAACAACTTTCTGGAGCAATTTTAGATATTAAGGACAACTGTCAAGATACAAATAACATAGGTCTACTGACGATGGACACTTGAAAAATCTTAAAATGAACAACATGTCCTGCCTAAATAAATGTATTATAGGCTTGGGAAATATCGTTCAGTTTAATGAAGTAGTTCAGTAAATCTCCTTCAGTGAAAGGAACTAGTTCACCACTGTAGTTCAATTAATTAGTTCAGTTAAAGGAACTATTTCAGCATTGTATTTCAATTAGTTTAGGGAAATGAACTAGTTCACCATTGTAGTTCAATTAGTTCAGTGAAAGGAACTAGTTATCCAACGTAGTTCAATTAATTAGTTCAGTGAAAGGAACTAGTTCATCATTGTAGTTCCGTAGTTCAATTAGTTCAGTAGTTCAGAACGTATTGAATGAGAATTAATCATAGGTAGCACCATTTAGGATGGCGCGTGGTTTGCGCAGAAGCAGTAATGCCCTTCTCCCTCCAACACCAGTCTTTGTCGTTTTGTAAGAAAAATACAGTCTGTGTCAAATCCATCGATTTGAGGGCCGCTGAGCAATTTTTAGTATTGGACTCCATTTAATTACAAGCTTCGGCACAGTACTAAGATTATTTAAATAGGACAAATTTTATATATTTGTAATCTGCGTGATATGTTGCAACTAACAGTATTTCACGCAGATTTATATATTCAAGTTTAGTAAATGTTCGGAATTTATGCAATAACAAATACTTCAATTTTTTTAATCGGGACATGAAAAAGTAGTAAAGCGTAAACTTTTTTTATTTTTAGGGTAGAAAGAAACTTTCAGCGGCAAAGTTGTAGAAAATTAGTTGATCTACATATTTTATTTCAAACATTTTTCAGTCAGATGTTTGGTTTGTCCACAAATCGCTTGCAAATAAGCGCAACCAATATTATCAGGTAATAGCCTAATGTAAACATATTTTTTTTTCTTTTTCTTATATCTATAGTTAATGTATAATAAGTAACCGAATTGAAGAGCGGGACAGTTAATAATTTAATGTAATGTAAATATATTGTTTTTTTTATATATCAGGTATATCTATACTAAATTAATAAGAAACTACTTGAAGAGTTGGACAATAAGTTATTTAATGTAATGTAAATATATACTATTTTTCTATTTACTTATATCTATAGTAAATTTATAATAAAGTACTTTAAAAGTTATAAAATAGCCTTTAATTTAAATCGTATGTTAAGCGTGTTTAGTGCATGTTTTAATTAAAATGTCTCGATATCATAAAGTAAATACCGTAAGCCAACATACTAGGGTTGACTGTACAATGCCCCGCCTAAACTTGGAGGGGAAGTGTGGTGGGATAGGTACTCTGTCTCACTTGCACTACCCGCCCTACGCGCCATCCTATATGATTTTATCTTTACTAGTCATTCGTCTAACCAATACTTTGTCTGAACAGAAGTGCGCTCTAGGTTATAAAATCGACCCTTGCTCCCACACGCTCAGACACACTCACACGGCCTACCTGCTTAATGGTTCTCCTCTTAATCACAAACTAGCCCTTTTGCTACAATATCACATTTTTCTAATCGTTAACTTTATATAATTTTTACTCTAATTACTGTACTCTAAATATTATTCCTCGCAAAATGAGTCCAAACATGGTACAATTGTGACAACTCTAAGAGGTTTTACGGTCAGTAGGTTACAAAATCATAAATTTGACTTCTTAAAAATTGTTATTGGCATTTTATTTGAATTAGCACGATCACAATAGCCAATCTTCTGAAAGGCTCCTTCATGAGTTACCCAAGTATAAAATGTAAACACCGTGGTAAGCAACTTATAATCGTTGATGGGTAAATATAAGAGTGTCGTGCCGGATGTGACCCACCAATTTGCCATGGTGCCACTTGCAGCCCAACACATCTTAGTTTGGGTTACAACTGATTGTATGTATAGCTATTTTAAGTAATGACGAAGTCATACAGCTGATTCTTTCTTGGGTAAAACATAAATAAAAAGCAAAAACAAAACAAAATGGTTGCTTAAAGTCCAACCCCTTACCTCCCCGTGGTAGCTGGAAACTAGAGATATGCTAATAGATATATCTCTAGGCTAATATGGGGTTCTGGCAGACTGTACATGTTTCTTAATTAAACATGCATAGGATTTATAAACTAGGAGTAAATTAAGTTAAAACGACGCACCGTAAAAATTCTTCTCTCGAACAATGGGTCCTAAGGAGCACTGTAAGTTATTAGCAAGGTCGCTACAGCCTTAATATTTGCTGGTTCGCATCCGGCACGTAACCAATGTAAGCACGCCCATTTACCCCTAAGTCTAATTTGAAGGTTAGGCTTATTTACCTGTTTAAACAATAAAATTACTATTTTAGGGAAGGAAAAAGATTTCACATTAATTGATGTGTTAATGCATATACCGAGTTATTAGCTAAAAACTACTAAACAACTATCAAGTTAGTTTATAGCCAATAACTCCGTTATATTTTAAGTTACAAATATAATAAAAACCCGTTATGATAATCATTTTAAAAAGGAATATTTTTGTTTCTTGAAATTCTTTTGTAAAGTTAACTGTTTCCTAGATATTATACATTAAACATTTTAAACTGCCGCCTTGTTGAAAATATATGAAAAAAAGGTTTAGGTTTTTTTTATACATGGGTAAAAGGTGTCGTACCAAAATTTGTGTCCATAATTAATTTGAATAAATATATTTGCTACACCCAAAAATGTTGAGTATTTTGTAAAAAAAAAAACAAACAAAATTTATAACTGGAAAACGAAGCATTTCAGAACATATGTTTTTTAAACGTGTTTCTTTATTTTCACTACTAGAAAACGTCCTGAAATTTCTCAGTTTGTTCCTGAATCATCATGTTTATAGTGTGTTTTTGTAGACCTCGATGGTTTCTTCTAAAGAAAAAATTGGGCCAAACAGATTTTTAAAACATTTCGTTTTCAGCAACTTCTATAACCTCAAAACAGCCTACGTAAGTGGGCAATATAAATTTATTTTCCTTTTTCTAAGAAGGTATTCGTCTATAATAACAATCCTTATAATTGTACACATTTATTGAGTTAATTACCCAAACAGCAAAGTTAGGTTGGCCTGGATAAAATTTGTTTCAAATAGTAGATTGATTCCAATGTCGTATCATACGAGGTATTCAGTCTACTAGTTCAAAAATGCTGTAAAAATTACAAGTGAAAAAAACACGAACCAAAACCGAGATTCGAACCCAGGGCTTTTACCATTCCGTGGTAACGCTTTGCCAACCGATCACCCTGACCATACCAGATAATGGACGATGTTATCTCACATGTACTTGTTACAACATTTTTGAATTAGTAGACTGAATACCTAGTATGATACGATATTGCAAACAATCTTAATTATATTTGCAGCTTACGGTGGTGATATATATTGTTATTAAATAGTAATTTAAATAATTAATAATTTACAAATTACATATATGTATTATTTGTGTTCGCCCTCTAACGGCCGCATTTTAAGTCTGATTTGGTCCAATTTTTTCCAAAAAATGTTTTAGATTTTTTTGTACTACAGTAGAATGAATCTATAGTTTTATCTAAAAAAAATATTAGTGAATCATATTATTCTGCACATTGTTTTTGCACGACCTTATAGATCGCTTTGTTCCCCAAAAATCGATCGAAAATTAAAAAACCATAAAACTACCCGGTTCAAATTCACGTTGGCTCATCTTCTGACCCAAGGCCGACGTCCGAGGCGAGCGAAGTGAAGCAGTCTATAACCCGAGGCAGCAAGGTCGAGATGCAAACTTGCAAAGCGACTTCGTGAGTAGAACGATTTCCCAAATACTGTAATTGGTTGAACCCGTACAAAAAAACAAAAACAAATAAAAACACTGATATTGGTCAATATCGTCTCCTTTAAGTGGTGTTGCTGTATGTAAGCGGAAACATAATACAAATTAAAAATAACAATAAAAAGTTTTTTATTTGGTTTAAAAAAAAAGTATTATCTAATTAATCTGCCATTTATTTTCACATGGTTTACTAGTATTTCTATAATTTAAGTTAAATTATTCCAACAAGATTTATCGTAAATTTACACCTAGGTTTTTTTTGAAGGGCTGTAAGTTGAAGGGCAAGTTTATTTATTTATGTAAGCAATAAATTTACTATTTTAGGAGATGAAAAGATTTCACTTTATACCAACTTAATAAAACATAAAACCAGTATCAGCTGACTGAGGAAAAAGCTCATCCGTATAGTGGTGTGCACAGAACAGGTTAAAGTTGGTAATTAATTGCATTCCGGGAAAACAAAGTTTAAACGCAGTTCAATTTAAAGTTGAGAAGTTGTTTTCCCAATGAAACGTGATATCACTTTGTGCACCAGGTAAAGTTGGCTTAAAATTATTAATTATGATACGCACAGATGGTAAATTGTACGAGGGATTGTTTAAAGTGTAGTATTATTAAACTTCAGAAGGAAACCGTTCTAGCTATAAAGTTGGTATTTGAATGTCTGTAATGCAATAGTTTGATTAATCTGTTTTAATCTAACCAACATACTACTCTATCATCATGCAGTTCTTGTTACATGCAAGTATTTGAAGTAGTTGAAGTACATGTTACCCATTTTTTGAAGTTTTTAAATAGAAAATATGAGGTATTGCAGTTACTGTTGTGTGGATACCTAAGGTTACGAGTGTTTAATGAGCACCAATCATGGTACCCGGTAATCGTTTTGTTGTTTTAAAAAATGGTACAGAGTGCCCCGTAAGTTCCAAACTTCAGAAAATGGTTCTATGGGTCAAAATAAAGAGACAACCAAGAATAATATTTTTCCAGATATACGACATTTTGTTTCTTTTACGAAATAATTCGTATCTCGAGAACCGTTTGACCGATTTAGTTCAAATTTGGCATGAAGTTTAAATTGACAATATCCAATCATGCGTTTCAAAATGGCGTCTGTTTTTTTTTATTATTATTTTTCATTCCTTTTATTACAATAAGAAAGACACAATAATACATTAAATACTATAAATACTATAAAATACACAAAAGAGAAAAAACCCAAAACAATATTACTTCTAAACCCTAAAACAATAAAAAACCTAATGTACACAACAACAGAAAAAACGTAAGAAGAAATACATTAAATACTATAAAATACACAAAAGAGAAAAAACCCAAAACAATATTACTTCAACATCCTAAAACAATAAAAAAAACTTAATAGACACAACAACAGAAAAAAATTAAGAAGAAGAAGAGAAAAAGAGAAAAAAAGGAATGAATAATGCAGCCTCCATGGGTCTGCCCGTTTTGAGGCTGCATATCTCTAAATTAAAATAAAAAAGGAAGAAAAAAGAAACATAATTTAAGATGACATCGGGAGCAGTTAAATTCTTAATAAATTAAAATTAAATTTAAAATTGATTACAAATATAAGTCAAAGAAAGACAGGAATAATTTCAAACCTAAATTACCCAAAAACAGAACATTTAACAACAAAAATGTCAATAAAACTTTTTTTAGAATTTTTAATTCCACATCGGATGGTGTAACTGCCAGAATAATCGGATGAGGATAGTAGTTAAGTTGTAGGTAATAATTGGTTTGATCAACCAGGCATAATATACCAATACAGTAAACACAATAATGTAGTGGGTGCGTATGCTGTTATTATACACAAATAATGTAATACATATTTTAATATATATTTACCTTTACGATCTGTCGTACAATAGTGGTTTTCGTCGTTTTTATATGACGGCCGTTTCGACTATTTTATTCAGTCATTTTCAAATATTCAGCTGTTCGCACACTGGGAACTTTGTCACAAATAAAACATTTAAAACACTTATGCATACTTAAAACACTTTATTGTACATTATAAACAAATAAAGTTAAAAACACATTTGAACCGCAGCAGAAGGTATTCGGCACATATTGTCATCCTAAAAATGACTGAATAAAATAGTCGAAACGGCCTTTATATAAAAACGACGAAAACCAGGATTGTACGACAGATCGTAAAGGTATACAGGAACAAATCGTAAATATAAAGATATATTTTTATAAACAAACCAGTTAGGATACCACAAATGAGTAAGGACTTATTTGAAATTGTCCTTTAAACCACTTATTCTTAATAAACCAAAATGTTAAGTTTGTTGCTATGGTTATGAATGTAAACAAACATGTGTTGCTAAGTTTTGGATCGAAATCAGCTGAGAGTACCCCCGAATTTTCACTACTTTTACCCTCAGTTTGGGTGATCTCAGCGCATTGCCAAAATGGTAGAGTACTGAATTTCGTAGTCTAAAACAACCCAACTTTGTTTGAATATTTCACACACTCAAAATCGTACAATCTCAATGAGACAGGTACGATTGGAAAGGAAATGTTTTAAACTTTAGCTTTTATATTTACAAATATGACCTAAAACGTATATTTACATATGTAATCATCGTTGTAAAATTTTAGTTGTATAAATCAGCTGATGCCATAATTGGCAGAAAAAAAAAAATATTCTAGATTTTTGAAGGCACATAACTTTTGAGAAGAAGATAATGACAGGATTGGATTACTCTAGATTTCAGTGTTCTAACACTGCCTTCAAACCATTCAATCAACTGTACAGTTTCTTAGATATGTTTTTTCGTAAACCCATGCAGTTAGTTTTCAACCAACGAGAAAGCTTATTTTGCAATCGATATTTTTTAAAAAAAAAACAATATATATAAGGTTATATACTATTTTTGAGTAAATAGTTAAATTTTATAATTTATTCTGTACAATTTGTTACAATGAAATTTCATTTTAGGGTAAAGCAAATATTTTTTTAAAATTTTTCAAAATAGAATACATTTTAGTACCCGTCTTGTGGTACGTACATACAAACCGGGTTTTTCCTAAAAATAAATTTTGCAAATGGTATACATTTTTATACACTTCTAAATACAACTAATAAGTTATACTTATTTGGTATGACATCATTTACCCATGTACAAAAAATCAAAACGATTATTCATATATTTTCAAAATGGCGGCCGTTTAAAATTTTTAATGCAATATATTTCGAAAACAGCTTACTTTAAAAAACATACAGAAACAAACGTTTTTGAAGAGTAAAAACTTCTATTATAGGCGCACCTCGGCGCTATGTAGGCCTATTCGCTGGCGGGTGAATCGGATTTTACCGTCACTCATTTTCTGAAACGCTCTATTGTGAAACGCTCTATTCCGTCAGTTCGAAAAAAAGTTTTGGCCTTGCCGAGGTTCGAACCAGCAGAGTCCATCACCGTAGACTATCGCCTTAGCCGGTTAGGCCACGGACGCACTGCTATATAGTTTAGTTTATTTTGAGTTGGGTATATAAGTGTAACAGATTGTCCTACGTCATAGGCTTAACCCGTTAATGTTAACACAATGTATAGTTTGATTGGCAGTGCCTCTGAAATGGACATTGTGATTCCTCATTTCGTAAGTTGTGTTAAAAAGTTACACGTCTCCCGTGTTTTCTTAGCACACAATTTACATTTTTTTGTACATGGGGAAAATATGTCATACCAAATATTTATAAAAAATTTGCGTTCAATATATTTCCTACATCTAAAGATATTAGGTATTTTGTAAAAAAAAAAAAAAAAAAAAAAAAATGGGGGATAAGTGGAAGACGAAGCATTTCCGAACCTATGTTTGTAGAAACTTTTTCTTTATTTTCAATAGTAGAACACGTCCTTAAAGTTACATTGTTTCTTCTTTAAACACTCAGTATATAGATATAAATAAATATGTTATACAAAGGTGCCCATTAAATTAATTTTAAAAAGTGCTTTTTGTATCTGCAATAGACGGCCCCTTAAGTGAAGTGCAGCCTACAATATTATACTCCTTCCCCCGACAGCGCGTCAAGACGTCAACGCTAAATCGCTAAATACAGGTCAAAGCCGAACGACAAAAGGCAGGAAGGCCGAACCAAGCCGACCGGAAAATATAATTATTGTTTTGTTGGCTGCTTGGACACAACAATGCGGCAGAGGTTTGGGGTCGCAGCTGCTGGGCAGCTTTGTGCATGCCTCAGTCGCTGTGAAGAAATGTTTAGAAATTCAGGCCGGTTGGCCGGGGAGTAATTGCTTTATGGTTTTGTGTCTGCATTGAATGGAGATGAAAAATTGTTTAACTTTGATTCAAATACTGCACAGAGTTTGCAGGGAAAAAATATAGATGAAATATACTTTGACAATATACATAGGGTCTAGTAAATTCGCTACAACATTTTATAAGCACCAAAACCTCTTGGAAGAAAGTAGTTTTTATTAATACACAATGGTTTATTTTATAAAATCATTCAAGAAGATTTTTGAGGAGCTTCGGAAACTCTATCCTAAGTGTAAATATAATTAGAACACGTTACTGACCGCTGGCGCTGACGCTGATTTTGAACTAACTTACAAAATTAAATTTATATGTTTTAGGGTTTCAACCAACTATTTGGGAAATTGTTCTACTCACTAATTCACTGAATAGCTACCTGCGTGTGGAAAATATATTAATAGAATTTGTTTGCACCTCAGAATAAGCCCCGGCTCACGCGCTACTTCGATCCGCTCGCAGCTGAAATACTCCTTTTGACATCTTTTTGACTCCTTTTGAGTCGACAATGCGTCTCTTAGGGTTTTGGACTGCTTCGCTTCGCTCGCAGCGAACAAACTCGCTTTTAATTTTAATTGTAGGGTAATTTTATGGTATTTATGTTTTAACATATTTTGGGGGAACTAGACAGGTCATGAGGTTTTGGAAAGAAGAAAAATGTGCAGATTAATCTCCTATTTTTATTTGTTTGGATAAAACCAAAGTAAGTTTCATTCTAGTACGAAAAGTCTCACAAAATTGTTACTTTCGATCAAAAAACGTACTTCATTTTTTAGACTTTTTAGCTAACGAGCTAAAAAAACAAATTTGGACTATATCTGACGAAAAATTTGCCTAGTCCACACTTACAAACATGTTGGCGGAAACATTGTTTGCAAACAGATTGCAAGTTGTTTTCGTGTTTCTCATTTTTTTGACGGATGTTTTCAAAATGTTTGCAAACAGTTCGCAAACAGTTTGGAAACCTCCAGCAAACACCCGGCAAACAAATGAGAAACATTTTATCTTGTTTCAGCAAACAAAAAACAATGTTTCTTGTTTCCCAAACCAAATGGAAAACACGCAAACAAATAGACAAACAAAGTATTGAAAAATAAATAAATTTATGCCTACAGCTCCGATTTGGATGCAGTTTTCTGCATCGTGTTCAGAGAAATACCAGGGACAAAGTCTACATACGACCAGTTTCTGGAGAAAGCGGAAATGCATCGCGAGTGCATCTAAAAGTGCATCATTATTTTATACCTCTAAAAATGGATGAAAAGCCTTGAAAATCGGTACTCGGGGGTTTTTTGGGTTGCTGATTATATTTCTGACCATGCGAAATGACTCCGGTGCAACAGAGAGGGGGGGGAGGGGCGATGTGCATAATATTTTATGAAAGAAGAATTTTAATTCCCATAGGAGAAACTTGTATTAAAAGAAATAATTTTGATATCTGGTTAAATAAATACCCACATTATTAATCAAAAGTAGTCGGTTATTTATTGAATTGTTAATAAAATAGAGTAATAGTAGTTCCTTTCTAACATAGACACCACTTATTTCCACAATGTTTTCAAATGTTTAAACTCTGAATTTTGGGCTACCAATTGATTTTCAACTAGTCAGATTTAAATCTGCGACCCCAAAAAAATCCGAGAGGAATTTTTCAATTCTATTTCTCAACTTCGCAAATCCCCCCCCCCCTCCATCGCCCCACGGTGTACCGTGGGCCTTTCGCATGGTCAGTATTGAAATCAGTGCCCCCAAAGACTCCCGAGAGGAAATTTTTAAGTCTCTGTCGCAACTTCACAAATTTTCCACAATCGCCCTACAGAGAATTGTTTAGAGAATAGCCTATGGTCACTACAATCAAATATATTAAAATAGGGTAGTTTAATACAATAAAATTAATTTCTTCAAGAAATCTGCTAGTCCACCACCACCTTCTCCTAGGTAAGCTAACCTCATTGTGTAGAATTAAATATAAAATAGCACAAGCTAGAAGAACGTCTTCTTCAGTCAACATCTCGAGAAACACTGCCCAGCTAGTGTGGACACAAAACAATGACAAACATTTGTTTGCGAACAGTTTTCCAACAGTTGCAAAACAATTTGAAAACTGTAGACAAACATGAAACAAGAAACAAGAAATTGTTTGCAAGCAGTATATATGTAAAATTGGTAATGACACCCTAAAACGTGTTCTAGGTACTAAGATTGGTGCCCATTCACTACTACTGACCTTAGGTATCACCATACGGGTCACTGTAATAGCTCATCTTTTCTATGGAATATCGCTAATCAAAATTAAATACACGTTATCAATGTACAGTGAGTTTAGACTAAACTCGTCAAAAACTAAATAATTATAAATCAGTTGTAACTGAAGATGACGTCTTTGTCATCGAAACGCGTTTGACCTCGTTGAAACGTATTTTTGTGCGAATTGTTTTCTATACGATTATTTTTAGAAAACAATTTTTCTTTTACTATTTGTTTTTGCCAATAGACCATAGCCACATGCAATCTTAACTTATTTGCAATCTCCATCTTACAACTATTAGCTTTTACTTCGCACGTTGTTAGCTTTTACTTCTACTTTCCATCAACATTTTATTTCAGGCGAATACCTCCACCACTTCTTGGTAATGGGAAATTTTATTTCCACTCGCATATTGGCACGTCAAAGAATTCGCACCGTGTTTTATATCGCAAAGTGAAATATAAATGTGCAGGTGTCTGATATGCAATAAAGTTCGGACGGCGGGGTAGCAACCCCCTCTTGTTGCTGTTGGTTGTAAAATACTGGGAATGGTTTAACACCAACAAATAGGAATTTGCACGTGTTAAAAGCCACAGATTTTTGCGTATTGATATGTTTTAATACTCGAGGGCACACCTACTTGCTTCGCTCAACAACCGCACGCGGTGGAGCAAATGCAAACACATAGTTGTATACTCTGATATCTTTACGGAAATTACGATTTATTCTTACAGAAGGACTTGGGTCGGGGACTAATATTGACCTTTACTGTAATTTCTGGCAGATTGAAAAAGATAGTGAATATTTTCATTTATTTTTAATGTATAGAATCATATCCTGTATTATAGCGCGCTAAAGTTTTCTGCGACACCCTGTATATACAGGGTGATTCACGTAGATATGCAAAAACTTCGGGAGTTCATTCTCCGTGTAAAACAAATTAAAAAAGTTAAATAGACATAGATGCGGAAATGCTTTGTTTTCCAGATATCCACCATTTTTTTTTTACAAAATAATTCATATCTAGAGAAATGTTTGACTGATTGAGTTCAAACTTGGTGTGAAGTTGAGTTTCAAAATGGCGGCTGTTTGAAAACGTCAAACCTAAGTTTCTCAAAAACCGTACATTTTAATAAAAAATGTCAAGACACCTTTTTTGTAGCATTTTTGGTTACCTATCGGAAAGTGTAAAATGTATGTATTCATAATTAATTAACTGAACTAAAGTAACGTATTAAATCAGGTAAGCACTACTAACTTGCGAAATATTCACAGGGGTCAGCTAGTATTAATATATTTCTCAAACCTTCTGGAAGATTCCGTAATATTCTGGAACATTCTGGAATATTTTAGAACCTTTTGAAAGCTTCTAGAACACTCTGGAATATTTTAGAACCTTTTGAGATGTTCTAGAACATTCAGGAATATTTTAGAACCTTTTGAAATGTTCTAGAACATTCAGGAATATTTTAGAACCTTTTGAAAGCTTCTAGAACATTCAGAAACATTTTGGTCAGTCTCGACAACTTCGTCATTCGATTCCCATAAGATGTTCATTGGTGTGATATGCTTTTTAATACCCATTACTCATTAGCTCTGCAGTTCAAAACCAAAACCTTCAGAAAAAAATATTTTTTTAAAACGAAGCAAGATAATATTAAGCTCTAGTTTACGCCATTCTGTTTCTACTTTAATAACCATTCAATTGTGTATTACATGACCTACCTTTATATTTGAAATTGTAAACTCCTCTTATACCTTTAGCCCCTCAAAATCATAGAGGGTCAGATATGTTAAAAAATTCCTGTTATGCAACACAAGATACAAAGTTTTGTTAACTTATTATCAGTAACAAATAAGGGGGGCTAAAGGGACTTTATGAACACTCAGAATATTGATGTGATGGTGGCTTGTCCGAGTGTGCCTCTATAACTTCGCGATACTCATTCCCGCAGCCCCGTGGGTCTATGGTATGTAGCCTTCCAAACCCATCCAAGAAGAAGGTTTCGGTTTGGAAGTGCAGAGGTAGGTTGAGAGGTTATAGCGTCGCGTATGTTAAACCCACTCTCCCGTTATTATACAGGATATCTCGCAAACCATTCTACCAAACGTTACCGTTTTATTCAGCAGGTCAAAACTAGTAAATAATACAATATAGCATGTGTCCTATCATTGTATTTGGATAACCTAATAGAACTCCGATCCAATGCAATATTTTGTTCCACTGGAAATTCGACGATAGTGGCGCTATCTATTGGGGAAACGACGGAAGCTGTGTGAAACACCAATTCTACCAATGATTTCTCCCTAGCGCTACCTCGCGGCGCGATCATGCACTAATTTCCCGACAACCATTTTTTCGGCACACAGCTCCCGTATGCATGCATGATCTATTTTATTATTCATGATCTATGGTCCTATCTTGCTTAGTTTAGAAGCTGTCTGTCTGTATGCGTAAGAAAGTAGTATCTCATGAATGGTTTCAGATAAATTCACGAAACTATGCATGCATATTTATCACATTGGTTTACGCAAATGTGCAACATTCTGTTATGCTAAAGTTATCCTTTTCAAAATGGCGGCGATTCAATCTTTTAAAAGTTCAATATTTAATAAACTAAAGATTTAAAAAAAATGTTAAGATAGAAAATATGTAGACGATTGAAAGACCAATCTAGTGGTGTACCGCTTTTTATCATTGAGTCAATGGTAACTGAGAAAATACAACAGTTCTGTTGAAAGTAGTTTTCTGTGATTACCACATTAAGGAAAACTACTTTCCGCTAGAATTATATTGCATTTTCTAAGTTACCCTTAACTAACTTAAGAAAGTGTACACCATTATATTTGTCTATATTTTTGGTATCTTAATATGTTTTAGTTAAATCTTTAGTTTTTTGAATTGTAAACTTCTGTAGACGCACCACGTTCAAAAAATTTGTGTACATGTTTGTGTATTAGAGTACTGTATATAATGAATTCATTTTGCCAGTATCCAGGTCACTAATATATATAATAAAGTACAGTACCTTTTATTTTCTGTCAGTGAACCTCTTTGTTTAAAACTTGTTTAAAGTTTTTGACGCGTATATCAGGGAGTCGTAAGATGCGCGTCTACTTACTGTGTTTTTTTAATGTGTTGTGTGTTATGTGTTTGTGTATGTGTATTTAACGTTTTGACGACGTCCATGTATAGAGGGACTTTCTGATGATGAGATAAATTCTTGAAACGCGTCAAAAACTTTAAACAAGTTTTAAACAAAGAGGTTCATTGACGGAAAATAAAAGGTATTGTACTTTATTATACTGTATAATATATAGTTTTCTTGTTGCTGGGGGTGAATCGTATTTTACCGTTACGCGTTTCACCGAGCATTGTGTGAAACGCTCCTAAAGTGAAACGCTGCTAATGTGAAACGCTCCTAAAGTAAAACGCTCCTAATGTGAAACGCTCCTAAAGTGAAACGCTCGTAATGTGAAACGCTCCTAAAGTGAAACGCTCTATTCCATCTGTTTGAAAAGAAGTTTTGGTCTTGCAGAGATTCGAACCAGCAGAGTCCATCACCATAGATTATCGCCTTAGCCGGTTAAACCACAATCGCATTGCTAATTTAGTACATTTGATTTGGATATATAAGTGAAACAGATTATCCTACGTCATACGCTTAATCTGTTAATGTTAATGCAATGTATAGTTTAATTAGTAATACCTCTGAAATGGACATTGTGCTTCCTCATTTTTAAGTTTACACTTCTCCCGTGTGGTTTTAAGCACACAATTACAATTTTTTTTTATCTTTGAAAAGTTTAAACCACTGCCATCTTAAAAAGGAGAAATTCTGAAAAATTAAATTATGACATTTGAGTAAACCAATGTTATAAATATGCATGCTGTGTTTTATGAATATATCTTAAACCGTTCATGAGATAATTCTTATTAAAAACAAACCCCCATACAGACAGACAACTTCTAAACTAAGCAGGATAATACACGGCACGTTATATTTTGTTATTTGATAGTTTTGACCCGCTGAATAACATGGTAAAGTTAGGTAGAATGGTTGCGAGAAATCCAGTAAACAGTATAGTCTAGGTACGGTAAAACCAGTTAAAATGCAACAGAACCGGGTTAAAGTGACAAAATGACAATCACTCCTTCTTCATTTAACAGCCTACTTCAGCCCTAAACTGTCGTACAAAAGCAATTGAAATGCAAAATGGACGCGTTGAACGCCAGTCAAGCGAGAACAATTGAACGGATCTCTCACTTCTCTTTCCTTTTCAAATAACATTCTTTTATAAGATTATTTTAATTCCCTTTCGACAGAACGAACGGAATAATTCAATAGAAGTTTTTCTTTGATTTCGCGTTTGATTTATTGGGACGGAAACACAGCTTTGGAAACTTTAATTGGATTCTATAGTGGGAAATAATAAATGGCGACTTTCCCCGTACGAGAATAGAACGAAACCTCCCGAAGCTTTCCTTGTTAGTGGATCGTGCTGCAAAGTTTTAATATTTACGAGAAAACGGAGGTATGGTTTTGTTTGCGATATGTTATACGTATTCGCATGGAAACAACAGTTGGAGGAAAAGTTAGAAGTTAATATGGTAACCTCCCAGATGCTGTCATCTCACTGCGGTAAAATAGACAATCGTAGTAGATGTGGCAAAGCAAGCATTCCTAAATGCCACGGTGCTCTCAGATGCGGTCAACTTAAATGAGGCTACGCCCTGCGAATTTTTAATGGATTATTGGCTTCTGGGATTGACTGCATCTAGGAGGACACCTTCAATAAAGAAGGCGATGGCGGGCGAGTTTATACTAATAGTGTTCCAAAGCGTCATCCATCATGAAAAGATATTTTAATAAGAAGAACGAATAAACTATAATACAAAAAACCAATGGGGATGGTAGCGTTATTTATTTATAACATTTTATGTTATCTATTTAGATATTGACAGTACACTGGGACAAAAACGTTTCGTGAGGTAGGTACAAATCAATCTAAGTTTCCCGTTTAGACTTGCATACATGATCAGCTATGCGGTAGTAAGCTGCCAATGTGTTTAAAGTGAATCTCACTACTAGTAGTACGTTTAACTTAAGATATTTTCTACGAACTATATTTTACACCTTCGACGGAAAAATAATGTTTTTCTTTTGTATATTTAATTTAGGAGTAATGTGTGTCGAGTTTTAGGTTTCTAGTTTCATAGCCCGTTTCCAGATTTCTAGAATTTCTTCAAGGGTTCCGGCACAGGAAGTCTATGGTCCAGAACCTTCTAGAACATTTTCGAACCTACTGGAAGATTCAATACTATTTTGGATCTTTCTAGAACAAATTCTGGAATATTCTATAACATTCTGGAATATTCTAAAACATTCTAAAATATTCTAGAAAATTTTAAAAGTTTCTAAAAAATTCAGGAAAATTCTTGAACCTTCTGGAAGATTCTATAAAATTATGGAACTTTCTAGAGCATCCTGAAATATTCTAGAACATTCTGAGAGTTTCTAGAAAATTCAGGAACATTCTCGAACCTTGCGGAAGATTCTATAACATTTTGGAATTTTCTAGAAAATTCACGAACATTCTGGCCAGTCTCGCCCACTTCGGTATTAGATTCAAAACTGCTTTACCTATTTAACATAAGATAAAAAGTCCATTGGATCGGTGTTCTCTGTTGACACCTGTATCTCCGAATCCAACCCCTGGAGCTCCAAAACCAAACCCTTCATGAATGCATGGAACCCTACTATCTTATGGAATTATAACCCCCTTGGAACCCCATTTTGGGTTGGGTTGTGGAGGTACAGCAGCACTCATAGATAAACCAAATTGATTACTATAATTATTGATTTTGCTTAGCGAGTGTCATAAATAACCTGTAAACATACAGTAACTAGAGACTGTAAATAAATACTTCAGGCTTTGTTTACGGTTGAAAAATATTAAAAAATAATAATTTACCTCGTATGTACATTTTTTAAATTTAATTGATCAATATTTAGTCATAAAAAAGTTTTGGGGGACTAGACACTGATTGATGCAGGTAAAGAGTGTTAATGGGCCATATAGTCCAGCTGCCAACCTAAAAAGGCCCAGACTCTTTGTCCGCCATACGAAATATTTTTATGGTTCATTCTTCACTCAGTGTACCAACCATCTGTCCTACTATCTGGAAGCTAAGTTGGTTTTGAGAGTACCTTATTGAAATTACAGACTTAAAACTCTGCCTACTTGATTTTTTTAAATTTTACTATACAAAACTCGGAGAACGACTTTTACATTATTATTCCAACATATTAATTATGTTATAGTTTTTACATATAATATTTTATTCAGTTTAAACGGGCTAATTTGTGTGCATAAAGTATTCAAAGAGAGAATTTGTGTACTACTGTACCTAATTGCCTTCCCACAAAACGACAATACATAGAGTATTCTAACTTTGTTCAAAGTCGGTCAACTAGGTTAATACAACAGATAACAGAACACACACTATAAACTAATTCCTAAATCAACCGACAAAAACCCACCCCCAAGCTGCCCGAACAAGATATCAGGCTCTTTGTTACCTTGAGTTTTTGTCGCAGTAAAAACATTATCACCGGTAACATGGCGGGCCGGATAGAAGATAATGCGCTTAAATAACAGGAGACTTGTATAGTGGGTTAGGAGAGGATGTGTCAGACCTTGTCTGGATTTATTATTTCCTCGCGCAGGTAAACATGAATGAAATATTGTGGCTCTATCCTTTAAGTGATTCTATCAGCGTCCTTTTACAAAACAACCCTCAGTCCGAGGGTGGGAGATATATGTGGAGGTTGAAAGGAAATGTCTCTTTTGTGTATCGGCTTCCTTTTGATTTATTTTGTGCAGCATTCTTAGTGTTACTTTGAAACCTGAGGTGTGTGGATTTCATCGGTAATAGTTTCAACAGCTATATTATTTAATTTTGATTCGTGTCGTTTGGTAAGCACTAGGGGCTCCGCCCCTGTGGTGACATATATGATGTTGTCAATGCAAACATATTATTGTATACTGTATTGTGTTAGTTTTACGGAAATGATTGATTAGGACAGAAGCAATTGGATGTAGGATGGTGGCGGTAGTTGTGAACTGTACAAAATGTAAGACAGATCGAAATAGTCACGCAATATCTCCAATATTTGTCCACAAAATCTCTAATTTCGTTCATAACTTTTAAATTTTTTTAAATTTTTAACAAGAATTTTAAATGTTTTTGGAATAAAAAGTAGCCTAAATTATTATCTGAATATTCCTGTACGTGTTAGTGAAAGTTTCGTAAACATTGGTTCAGCCATTTAGTAGATTATCCCGGCCAACAAACAAACTGAAAGACAGACAACAAATTTATAAATGTGTGTTTATTTTTTTGTAATGTGTGAATAACCATATGATCTTAGAAAAAACTTTATTTTTAAATCACAGATTCCTTAATTGTATGTATATTTATAGATAACTTATTTTAAAACTTCGACAAGTAGATGCAATTTTTTGCTAATATTTATAAATGTTTTTTTTTTAAATAAATAAATTTCAAAATGTTTAGGGTCCACTACCCTAAATGAACCCTTGCCCGAAGTGCACTCGATTTTCATTCTGTCATAGGCTGCCATTTTTGCGATTGTAAGCCAAGACTCCTATATTATAATTTATATTTGGTCCTCTCCCGAAAATGGGGAATTAGAAGATTACCATCATTTTTAAATAGGAACCCACATCGAGTTCCATGTTATAAAAAAAGGAAATGCTCTCACAAAATATTTTGTTGGTTTCGATAAAGAAAATGGCGTCATAAAATGTATTGGACACTTTTATTATAAAATCGTTATATACTTTAAAAAATATATAATCAAAAAATTGTAATCAGAACATTGGCAGTTTTTTTTTTAAAGTTCACTAAATTAGTCTGAGAGAACTATTTTCAGCCCACCAAAAATGTAAAGCCCACCTCTTTAAGTAAAAATATAAATTATTCACGCAAAAACTCTGGGCCTTCTGCGCATGTGTCAGAAACGAAGTCACCACTATATATAACTGTGGAAACCACAGTTCAAGTGCATCTGTAATAATCAATCTTCACTTCCTTGAAAATGTCAGAGTACACATTCATATGTTTGCATTTATGTAAGTGGCATGTGAGTGACAATACCGCGGGTCATCACGAGAGTAGCGAGCTGGGATCGGAGCCCTGTAGTTTAACATTTATAAACAACCACGTCTCGTGATATATAACATTCGAGGGATTCTGAAGAAAAAAGGAATGACACTACAAAAATTACTTTTTAATTGTTTTGTCGAAATTTGAATGATCATTTAAAAAACATTACTGGATTTGTATATTTGCTTTTTGTGGTGCAATTTTGGTAAGTATCATTAAACAATATTTCGGAGTACTACTAATTTTGCACTTATATATACATTCACTAGAGTCGTAATCATTCGTCCGACAGATTATAGGATATCAGTTGCTTCTGTGACGTTGTGTATGAGGACCAGAAGAGTTTATTATAACAATATTTGAGCTACGTATGCGAATACGAGAAAATTGCGCACAGCGAAAAATCGGCACAACTGGAATTTAGCGAAAATACCGCACAGCCCATCGGGTTGATGTTTGACGAGGGTGAGACAAGGGTTAACCCTTAAAGAAACTAAATTTGACAGTCGAAAAATGCGCACAACACTTAGAACCCCCTCAGCAATAAATACATATACAGGTTATTATTGCAGTCACTAAATTAGTTAATGTAACTATAAGGTAAATCTAACGTAGTATACATCTAATAAGCGGAATGAAAACAATATCATAATATGTTCACAAACATTACACCCAACAGTTAGTTAACCAGTGCTTCATTGTCGATGGGCTTGTTTTTCAACACGAATGAAGATGTAAGAACTTTGAAGCTACCATAGTGTGTATTCAATGTTGTAATTTCACTACAGGTTATGGAAGAGGTAAGTAGGCTATAGCCCTATTAAGGGTTAATGCGTTAGAACATAGTATTACCATGAATTAATTAAGCCTAATACATCACCCTTTAGCCCTATTTGTAGATTGTTTGATTCATTGACTTTTGGTATAGTATATATAATATCTTAATGACGAACAATATATGGTTAATGACGAAGGATTCATTATCTGCCTTAAGTTATACACAGCTGTCATATTATGACCATTACCTAGTCATATTGATTAAAACTTTATGAGCTTTTATAATAAACAGTTTAATATAATTTATGGAATTGATAATTCTTTAAAACGAGCAGAACGATAGGCTACATTCGTTTTACAGCTATATTTTTTTCTCACTATAATCTATTATGGGTTATAAAGGTTAGATGTACATTACGTTAGATTTACCTTATAGTTACATTAACTAATTTAGTAATTGTAATAATAACCTTTATATGTATTCATTGCCGAGGAGGGGGTTCTAGGTGTTGTGCCCATTTTTCGGCTGCCAAATTTTGTTTCCTGAAGGGTTAACCCTTTTCTCTGTCTCACCCTCGTCAAACATCAACTTGGTGGGCTGTGCGGTATTTTCGCTAAATTCCAGTTGTGCGGATTTTTCGGTGTGGGCAATTTTCGCGACACCGCAGGTAGGACCCTTTTCCAACCGCCATCCCTATTTGCACAAACTATGTTATCGAAATCCTGGAAAGGGATGTTATTTTATTTTTAGTTAATAATAAAATAATTATTTTTCCAACAAACATTTATTTTTAAATTAATATATTAGTTTCAATTGAACGATTCCTTAAAAAAATATGTATATATTTCGTAATACCTTGCGTAAAACAGCAAAAATATGCACTTCGTACTAACGTGTTTTGGACGCCGTTTTTCAACATAACATCTTAAAGTGTTCTTAAAGGTTTTGTGCTTTTGTCTTATATCTTATAATGGAAAAAAAAAATGACGGCAAATCCTTTTAATCAACAGTTTAACTAAGTAAAAATCGATTATTTTTAACGCATTTTTTGGGAGTTTTAAGCAAAATTTCCATAAGTAAATAATGAGCTGGACTTGTGAGAACAATATTGATGAAATAAAACAATAACACAAAATCTCACAACAAATACGTTTAATAAACCAAACGCGTTTCAACGACAAAGTCGCCATCCTCAGTGATAAAGCTACAAAAGCCAAACTACAACTCAGTAGTTGTGAGTTGTAGTTTGGCTTTTGTAGCTTTATCTCTGAGGATGGCGACTTTGTCGTTGAAACGCGTTTGATTTATTAAACGTATTTGTTGTGAGATTTTGTGTTATTGTTTTATTTCATCTAATAATTTCCATATTTTTAGCTAACACGTTAAAAATATAAAGCCTTTTTTAAAACTTAAAGTAGTTTCCCAGACTATTAATTTATAAATAGAATCTGAAACACGTTATTACGAATGCATGTTTCAACGATTTTGCTTCTTCAGTTAGACCTTTTGTATTGAAATCATACTGTACACTCGGGAGTTTTCTTCAAGGTATAGAAGAGCCTTAAGTATACGTCATACTCATTAAAAAATTCAAGTGAAATGTGTCCATTCGCAACATAACAAACTATGTTTAATAAATCATAATATAATGTTATTAAATATTGTTATTAAAAATAATGTTCTCCTTAATATTGATTAATAAGTTTGTTCATTTTATAATATAAAGGTTTTAAAACAGTTAAGAGGTGTTGCACTGCTAACACCAGTTATTTGAAAATGACATTAACAATTCCACCATTTTCCAACCCGGTAAATTTATGTTTCCCATCTTTACAGGTTTGGCTGAGTAATAAAAACACTGAAAGAGGAATTTCTTCGCTGTAGTCCTTACCTTTAACTGCGGCAGTAATTTCACACCAAACGGCGCTAATCCATTGTCAGTTTTAGAAGCGAAGGTTTACCCCCACACCCTGTTCTTAAAGTGACAGCATTAACCGCCCCCCTTCTTCTATCCTGGGGACAATGCGCTGTTGAAAAGTTTAAAGTGAATTAGAGAACCCATTTGGGCCCGTTCAGGTAGTCTGAAGTAATGGCGTAGTTACCTGCCGTTCTCGCATGTGTTCCGATCGAACCCCATTAAATGTTTGTTTGATTATAGTAGTAGCTTAAACTACTCTTGAGGGCGCCAGATACATCGCTACCAAATTATACGCCAACTCGTTAACTTGTTGGTCCATTCAAAATATTTACACAAGTTTGCATAACCTACATTTTATCAATAATATAAGATAGAGAAGAGAAGAATTATTTGTAATCCATATTATTTACGGTTGCGGTCTAAAAGTAACTGATACTCTAATAACAAAATATCGGTTACAAAAATATTAACTTGACGGTTTAAACTGTAACCCCAAGCCAAAGCGGTTAACTAATATATATTCTAATAAAAGTAACCGTTTATGATTGTAACACTGCAATGCTGTTACTACAGTCGGGAGCACGAAATAAAGCGGGTGAGAAATGTTGCGTTGTTGCCAGACATGGGACTGGCAAAGCGAGGAACGATCGAGAATCGCTTGCTCTGCGCCACGATCTGGCAACACTAAGCGCTCCCCCCCCCCCCCCCATGGCAATAGCGCAAAAATTCTCACCCGCCTTATTTCGTGCTCCCGACTGTAGTATTATAGTATATTGTAGGTTGGATAGGGAATATGAATCGAGATGTTACTATACTCAGGGCCATGAAATTATTCGGCTGAGAGAAATGGCAGTGTTGCCAGATATGGAACTAGTCAAGCGACGGAAAAAACGAAATACGCCTACCTCCACGCACGAACTGGCAACGCTACCCATGCACTGTTGCCAAATCCAAGCGCCTAAAAAACAAAATATTTTTACACTAAAAACTCATATTTTTTGCATTAAAATTTAATAATAATATAAACTAGTTTTAATTGACGTGTTGAGAAACATGAATTCTTTTACTTCTTTTGTTGCTTGTTATTAATAAACTCAAAGAAAGAAGCAGTTATAAATTACGCAAAATTACTCGCCAAAACACTGAATCACATTAAATAAAATCATTCATATATTACAACTAACGAAAATAAATTACGTGACTGACGAGACGAGCAATATTTACTTTATATTTGTGGGAAAAAAAACAAAGATGTCTGGAGTTAGATTCCAGGAAAAACTAATATTTGTCTCATCCCTATAAAAAAAGAGCCTCCGGCTCTTATACCAGGCAGCCAGTCAGTAAGTTGTTGTCGCAAAGAGCAAATGCCCAGTGTTTTTGTTTTTTAAGATGGATAGTAAGTATAATCAGTTCGCTTTAGGTATTAATTAAAAAAGCGTTGTTGGAATTGCCTTACGATAAGAAAAAATTCAGCAGAAAAAATGGCTTAAACGACAAAAGTCATAGTATTATCGTCACATAATATGTAGAGGAAATGCAAATGTTCTCTATAAACCTTAAATATTTTGGGATTTTTATCTAGGATACTATTCTGCAGATTTTGTTTTATACTCGACCTAATAGATCGCTTGGTTCCTTCAAAATCATTAAAAACGTAAAATACCATAAAAGTACCGGGTTCAAATCCCCTTGAGGTCATCTTCTGAATCATTCAATCCCCAACGAAGCAGCAAATAACCCGAGGCCGCAAGGTCGAATTGCAAACTCGAATTTTTCCGCTGCGAGTGCAACGAAGGAGCTGATGAGTCGAACCTGGGGTTTGCTAGGGAGAGGGGGTAGTTTTCCAGTCACGCACACTCTAAAAAAAAAACTAGAGGACTAACCTAAACTGTTTAGTCACAGTATGTTGCCGATAACAGTATAATTGTAGGAACCTGCTTGGGGGGTAGTATTCCGGCGGAATACTGATGTGTATATAGCCTACTTGTTTGTATATAGACTAGTTTGTTGAAATAAACGGCCATTTATAATATCATCAGACATGATTTGTAATTTAAGAAGAATCTGTCTGTTAATATAAAAGTGGCTCCGTCAACAACTCCTCGTGAAGATCTAAAACTCGACATCTGCAAACAATGTGCATGGAACATATTCATTCAAAATAGTCAGGTATTCTAGGGATCGAAACCTGACCGCAAAATGGAAAACCTCCCCTCCCTAGAGCCTCCTCAACCCCACACTTGACCGGTAAATGGACTGACCGGTAAATGGAATGACCGCAAAATGGAGGATACCGAACCTGGAGACTTAGGTGCAAACAAATTCTACTAATATTTCGTAAATAAAGGCAGCCATTTGGCGCCTTTTTGAATATATCAGTTTCCCAAACTGTTGGTTTAAACCCTAAAACACATAAACTTAAATTTGGAAATTAGCTCAACTCAGGTCAGCGTTTTAGCTGCGTGGCTGAATTATATGAATCTCCACGACTTAAATATCTTTCCGATATCTAAAAACATCATATTTTAATTTTTGTAATCAGAAAATATGATCCAAACCAGGTGAAAATGCCGATTTAAAAAATATAATGCACTGATTCTTTTTCAGAGATTCAGACATTTTAATAAAGTATACGAAAATAATCAACTAGAACAGTTAACGAATCGTATGTAAAAATAAAGTCTTAAAACAACATGTTGTAAAAAATACACCGAAGTAAAGATAACCTAAATTATTTGTTTGTTTGTACTTTAGAATCGCTTGTATGCATCTCAGACGAGTGCTCCCATTCACTGTAGAATTCAAAACACACTCTTCCATATAAAGCTATTAACTTCCCCCCAGCACTCGACGGTCAACGCTATTTAAGGGATGAAGTTTGTATAAGCAAAACATCTTAATTAGTTTCCCTTTGCAATGAAAACGCACTCGGCCGTGTAATAAAGTGCGCTTCTGAAATAAATGAAAACCTCGTCTCGGTAAATATTTCCGTATAACTGCAAAACTCACCGGCTCTATGTATGTCTACGTCTGACATACCTGTATGATTGCTGAGGTTGAGTTAGTGCTTCTACTGTATAGTCCTAGACCAAATTCCACCGGAATAACTTAATTGTGAGATACAGCAAGGATTGACATGGGATTTTCTGAATTGTGTTCAGAAATGGATCAGGAAAAAATGTAAATTGTGTATTTAAGACCACAGGGGAGAAGTGTAAACTTTTAACACAACTTACGAAATGAGGAAGCACAATGTCCATTTCAGTGGTATTACCAATTAAACTATTTCAATATAACTTACGAAATGAGGAAGCTCAATGTCAATTTCAGAGGTATTACCAAGTAAACTATAGACATGTGGACTATACGTAAAGGGGTGGTGAAAAGTCCCGGAACGGGTTAATATTTTTTTACCGTTACAGATGGAACTATACAACTTGGTACACTGTTACTGGGCATAAAACAATATTTTACAACAATTTCAATGAGCCGTTACCACTTCGGTTGGGGGGGGGGGGGCATAAGGAGTCAGAAGAAAATCTTAAATGAGAGCGTGGGTTGAGTTGTACATCACATTAAAGGTCTAATTTAGTAGAATCATAGATCATGGTTATCCAAATACAATGGTAGAATACAATGCCGCAAATCCGACTTCAAAAGGTTCACCCTAAACAAAATGGCGGCCCTAAACGTGTTGAAATAAATCGACATAAAGTTGCTATAATATCTCGAAAAGGAAGAGTTTTTTATAACAAATTTCTAGAGACAAAAAATGTTTATTTCAAAGTGCATGACCTAAAAAAATTGCATCCAAATCGATTTTGTAAATTTTATTTACTCCTACATCTTAGAAAATTTTGTACAAAATAAAATTTACGAAATCGATTTGGAAGCAATTTTTTAAGTCAAACACTTTGAAATAAACATTTTTTGTTTCTTGGAATTTTCTCTTAAAACTCTTCATTTTCGAGATATTAGAAACTTTATGTCGATTTATTTCATCACGTTTAGGGCCACCATTTTGTTTAGGGTGAACCTTTTGAAGTTGGATTTGCGGCATTGTATTATACTAAATTAGACCTTTATTAATTTGATGTACAACTCAACCCACGCTCTCATTTAAGATTTTCTACTGACTCCTTGTGGGCTGTCCCCACGAAGTGGTAGCGGCTCATTGAAATTGTGGTAACATAGTGTTTTATGCCCAGTAACAGTGTACCAAGTTACATAGTTCCAACTGTAACGGTTAAAAAAATATTAACCCGTTCCGGGACTTTTCACAACCCCTGTATAATAGTACTGTAGAGCGTTTCAGAAAATGCATCATAGAAGTTAACACTTCAAAAAGTCTACTTATGATGACGGTTCGGACAGAATTTCATCGGGGCTTTATGAAATGTATCCAAAAGTGAGTTATACTTTAAAAATATTTAAAAACGTATAAAAAGTGGTGAAAATCACTTCTCGGGGGTTTTTGAGGTCGCTGGTTCTGAATCTGACATCGAAAAACTTTGCCGACACCCCAGGCAGCCCTAAATAGCCCAGGGGCCAACATTTAAAAGTTAATAAAACGGCTTGGAAAAATTTGTCCGAGGATTTTTGACCAATGCTCGTTAGAGGCTCTACTAGAGGTTGGGGGCAGGTTGTGAATTATAAAAATTCAATTTAGAATTATTTTTCGGGGGTAAACTTTCTTTTTTTAAATGGCATCCTTGAAATGGCTATTGAACTACCTATTTTTCATATTATAACACATTAACGGTGACAAAAAATAGAATCTTAAAAAATAATGCTTTATAATAAAGTTCGACTTCGTATTCAATTCCTCCCTACGAATTACTCTGAACCCAGAATTTCAAATAGTCCTGTTCACAAATCTGGAGCATTCAAGAGTGTGACAAAATTCAGGGTTTTCTTTGTTTTTTACCGTCCAACATTTTGCCACCAAAGGCATCAAAGACGTTTTTCGCTAGTAGAGCCCCAACGAGCACCGGTCATATTTTCTGATGTCCGATTTGAAATCAGCGACCTCAAAATTCACCGGGTGACGATTTCCAAATCGTTTTCTCGAATATGAAATGGATGATATCCAAAAACCAGGTAATGATTGTAACAGTCTGAGAACCTGAACTCATTGTCCGTCTAACCAAATTATGTGACCTATGTTTATACTTACTTGAAATTACGTTAAAAACTACCCCCCTCAAAATTGGCATTTCAGCTCACTGGGAATTCTACACATATTTGCCTTATGTTCCTTATGATTGGAATATAGGATTTTAAGTTGAAATGAAGTGCCTGAACTGATGTGTTTCTATAACTACCGCATGGTTTTTTCTGTTAAACGCCATACATGACATTTTAATAAAAGCCCTATATGACAAAACAATCCAGGTGAACTTAAGACCACAAGGGAGAAGTGCAAACTTCTATGGCGATATTCTGATTTACACTTTAAAAGTATAGAAAATATTGAATAAAAACACAATTTATGAAACCAGGAAGCACAATGTCTATTTCATAGGTATTACCAAGTAAGCTATTTAACGCAACTTAAGAAATGAGGAAGCACAATGTCCATTTCAGAGGTATTACCAAATGAACTATATATTCTGATATATACACATGTGTACTATATATAATAGAGCGTGATGGAAAAAAAAGTGACGGTAAAATCCGATTCACCGCCCGCAATTCTTAGATGAGGTGCGCCTATAGGGGTTTACACTTCAAAAGGACTCACTCAAAATAAATCGTTAGATAAAACTAATTTCTAATAAATATAATAATTACAAATCCACACACTTGATTAACCCACGAGTTGGGGACAGAAAAGAACCAATCAAATTTGATTGCTTATTCTAATTCGAGACGTAAGAAACGCTAATGTATTTCTGAAGTTTCACTGGCGTTTAACAGCTGATAGCATCGCCATTGTGAAAGGCGTTTTGCATTTGTATTCTTTCCTCTGAAGTGAATTTGTTGTTAGATTTTATATCCAGACGTTCCAGTCACCTGCAGAAATACAATAATCAACTACACTTTTATTCTTGAATCTTCCTCCAAGTAATGGAAAACTTCGACTGCCTGCCTTTTTATTTATACGCGATAACTAGACTTCATTGTAAAATAAATGAAGAGAATTGATAACGCACTGGGTGTTTCGAAAACAAATTCCAATGCACTGTGACCTACTGGGCTGAACAACCAGCTTAACCATAAAGATATACGGGATATTTACGTCACTCAAATGTAATTATCTCGTTAGTTATTTTGTTCGTATCATGACCGATATATCACATCTTGATGTATAAATACGGGCCCCGCCCCTGATCACTTCGCTCTCTAACCCTTGCAAAGACCTATTGTAACGTGTAAACCAAAACACTCCAAGAAGTGCCCTTATAAATATAACTACGAAATAAAAGTGGCATATTATAATTTGTTTATAATAATTACAAAATGATTTTTCATTGAAAGAATCATCACGAAAATTGGCTAGTAGATATCAAAAAAGTGGTATCAATAGGGCTCCACCAGGCAATGTTAATCAGATAATTTCCTAATAACCAACAGTTTTTTGTACTTTAGGAAAGTTTTACTGTATTATACGTCAAACATCTGGTTGTTACATGATATATTGTTTTCTTTTAATTAGTAATATCAATATATGTTTAAAATGTTGATTATTTAAATTTTAATGCTGAAATCACAACGCATGCTGCTAATTCGAATTTTTGAGTTTGGTCGTGTCTATTTCGATCTCTGTCTTACATTGGCTATGCATAGGTCACCGCTCAATCATCATTTCCGTAAAATATATCAGAGTATACAATAATCTGTTCATATTAGCTTCGCCGTGGGTCGCCAATGGGGTGGTGAGTGAAACGTGCAGCGGCGGATAGCCTAGTATCCATACAGGTTGTGAAAAAAACGATATTTTGATTTTTTTCGAAATCAATTTTGAAAAAATCAAAATGGCTGTAACTCAAAAATTGTAAATACTCCCAAACATCGTTGTGTGGCATATCGTTATAAATATTATTTAATTCTAAACCCAAAAATAATAATAATTAGTATTAAAAAAATCAAGCAAAATGAGGCAAAATCGTAAAACAAGATTTCGTTGTTTTTTGGCCGCCATTTTTAATCGGATAAAGACATGGATGTGCAAATTTCACAGTTGGTTTTCTCTTGACATTCTGCATCGAAATGATGTATCACATGAATCCCTTCCCATTTAAAAAAAAATCATTCAAAATGGCTGATACAAGATGGCGGATACATTTTTTGAAATCTTGATAAAATAGTATTTTTACATAGAGTAGGTTCCTCAATAACATCTACCTTCAAAATTTCCACATATACGAAATATTAAACCGTTTCCATACTTTTTCTACACCCTGTATATTATGTGTAAGTGGCTTTGTAACTGCAGTACTTACTAAAATAGCATCAACGTGGAGCAAAGTTTAGTACGAATACACGACAATTTAAAGCTTTATTCTTATTAGATCGTAGATGCACATTAATACACGATTTTTCAAAATTTTTATTTTAAAGAATGTGAATCAACAGAGAAACACAAGTTTGTTGGATGCTTACATTCACTATCATAGCAACTAAAAGCAGGATATTATTATTTACAACCAACAACTTTTTAGGTTAGTTTGAACAAATAAAAGCAAAAACAATCAACGAAACATGTTTAGTGGATTATTATTCAATTCAAAAATCTGGTTTGGGTTCAAAAACTTAACATAATTTTAGATTAGGCTTATAATGAACCAAAACACGTTTAGTGAAAGCCTTTATGTGCACTAGCACATCAGCTAGGAAAATTTAGAGTCATGTAATGTTCTTCACAAATAAGAGGGTTTTTTTTATTAGGTAAAAGCAACAAAAAAAATCGACGAAATAGACTTACACAGTATTTTAACACAACTGTTGTAACACTTACATTGTCCCTTTAGTTAAAAATATATAAAATTGCTCGAAATTTTTATTATTGACCATTTAAATATTATGGTGAAATCACAAAGCACAGGGAGATTCAAATTTATTGCTTATGGTGCAAGTATATTTCGATCTCTGTTTTACATGTGAAGGTCACCGCTACTCATACCACCCTAGTAAGGTTAAAGTTTCTCTGTATTAATTAATCGTAATTTTCGATAAAATATCAGAGAGTACAATCATCTGATTTACCATGAGTCACCGCAAGGGATTGGCGACAAAAGCGGGCAGACAGAGAGTTGCTACAATAAATTGTAGGGGGGGCGGATATAAAATTTCCCAACAATTTTAATTATATTTCCCACCTTCTGTGGTTGGGGTTTTATTGCACAAATGTAGGTTCTGGTTTAGGCTGTGTGGGGTAAATCCCCTGGAGGCTCACCCTCGGAATTTTGTTGAAAAATTGATTTCTTTGAGTAGGGGTTTTGGCACTGCGCGTGCTATATTAAATAATTTAAAAGGTTTTTACAAGAATTTCAACATGTTCATCACACTATTGAAAAACATTCCCACACTTTCCCCACCATTTTCTTTTTCCTAATATTTCCAGCAAACTTACAAATTTCCCCATTCTGGCAACACTGGTTTGGAGGCCTGGCGCAGTGCATGCCATGGTAAGACTGTGACAGTCAGTGTTGCCACAATAACAAGGGTTGGAACTAAATCACCCAGATCTTAATTTAAAAGTTTTTATAAGAATTTCAACATGCTCAACACACTGTTGAAAAATATTCCCCACACTTTCTTTACCATTTTCTTTTTCCTAATATTTCCAGCAAACTTACAAATTTCCCCATTCTGGCAACACTGGTTCGGAGGCCTGGCGCAGTGCATGCCATGGTGAGTCTGTGACAGTCAGTGTTGCCACAATAACAAGGGTTGGAACTAAATTTCCCAGAACTTAATTTAAAAGTACACAATACATTTTATTTATTTTCTGCAGAAATATTTTGATTTGCCAAAAATTTGTGGATTGTAAATTGTAACTTGCTTGTTCTTTGCGTGTGTTGGTACTTAACAACAAAAACTTTCGAAACCTAAACCAAAATTTTGTGTTTTTTGGTGCAATACAATCCCAATATAAAAACCAAATTTTTTCAAAATCTAAAATTTCACAACATTTTGGATTTTAAAATTATTAAGGTATGACCCTTCCTTGCCCCCCCCCCATAGCAAAGTTCCTGCAAGAAGGGTGGTTTCACTCAATATAAAACTGATTACAGTAAATAACACCTGATGTTGAAATAAGCGCAGTCAGATATGGAGTTAGTAATTAATTCCATTCGACGAACACAAACTTTGAACTCAAATTACAACAAAGTTCAATTTAAAGTTATGTTCAAAGTACAAGTGGAAAGTTGTTTTACCAATGAAACGTAATACACAGAGTTGAAATAACTGTACTGCACTGAAACCTATTCAAAACTTTGTTTTTGGGAGTATAATAATTTTATCTCATAAAACTATGTTTATTTATTTGTAGTTCAGGTTTCTGTTGGAACAGTAAAAGTTTTAGGCTATTTAAAAAAAAAAAATATATATATATATATATATATGCACAATGTAGGAAAGAACTGGTATAACGCTGAACCGCTGATGTTAAATGATCGAAATTATACAATTAAGTTCATATGTTTTAAGGTTTAAACCAACTATTTGGGAAATTCACTTCTCACGAAGGCTCTGAATAGCTGCCTGCGTGTACCGAATACATTAGGATAATTTATTTGTACCTCAGCCTCCAGCTCCGGCTATCGCGCTGCTTTGTTCCGCTCGCAGCGGAGTTCGCAACTCAATCTTGCGGCCCAGACGTCTCCCTCGGATAAGAAGATATCACACGGTAAAATTCCACAAGTCAAGTGGGTTTAAACTGGGTGCACTTAGGGCACGTTTTGAACGAGTTTAGGAACCAGGCGGGCTTAAGGTACAGTAGTATAAAAAACAAAATTTGCCAAACTATCTCCTATATTTACTTATTGTCAAAAACGTGCTTCGTGTTTTGATGGAAAACTCGTCTAAGCGACTTAGAATCGGTCGTAAAATGTGGCGATAAAGTATGAACATATTATATAAATATATAGAATGTTTAGTGACACTTCAAACCGTGTTCTATGGACCATGATCGGTGCTCATTTGTTCTATGCAATAGCTCATCTTTCCTACGGAAACTCGCTAACAAACTAAATAGGCTCACCGTAATATAAAATTAAAACAACGGTTTTTATATAGTAGGCTACAAAAAATAAAACAGCTGATTTGGGTCGTAACCCCACAATTTTGTTTAGGCCTATACTGAACCAACACACGTTTCTTGAAAGGGTGTTCTATGAATAATAACAGCAAACTTAGGGACCAATTTTTTGTCATTACCTTGTTGAAATAGGATGCCGGGTTAAACAAACCAATCATTAGACGTAACTTAACTAATGCCCTTCATTCGATTGCTTCGACTGTTGCACTTGCCGATAGGGAATCAAAAGGGCTACACGCACAAACGATGGTTTGAAATTGTTTGTTAAATGTATGGTTTTTGAGTAGTTCAAGTTTGAAATTTTCAAACAGCCGCCATTTTTAAACGCATTATTGGATATAATTTTTTTTTTTTGTTAAGGTAGACAATTGTTATTTTAAACGTCGTGTCAAGTTTGAACTCAATCGGTCAAACCGCTCTCTAGATATTAATTACTTTATAAAAAAAACACATACAGACAGACGAAAACGTAAGCACCATAGACTCATGTTTATGTTGTGAAATATGTTTGTCTCGATCCCAGGAGCAAATCCACAAAAAGGGTACAGAGTTCGGGGACACTCTGTATATATTTTACTGAAGTTTAGGTAATGGTATAGGAAATAAATAAGAATGATAATAAATGTGATATTTTCTATTTCTTAAAACTCTCTCGGTCTCAATTTAGGTTGTTCACACACAATGTGCACAACAATAAGGTCCTTCAAACTCTTGAAAGCCTTCACCAACGCATAATTTATTCCCACAGTGGTTATAGTTATTCATCAGATGGTTAGTTCTGAATATTGAGTATACGACTTTCAGTCTCGTAGTTGTTACGGAAACTTGGAGTCTCTGATATTTCTACCGATAACGCTTTTTAAAATTAGAAAATGTTTTGTAAAATCTTCTCACAAATAAGTACGAAATAATCACTTTAATTGCGTTGTAACAAAACAACCAGACACAAATAACCTGTCCACTACGTTATAATTGGGACCGATAACACGCGACCCTTAAGGAAAACCCAATTTCCGATTCAAAGACGGTACCTCGTAACGAGCAACTTCCTTACGACGATTCATCCCTCTTTTATACCCTCGTTTCCTGGGAACAGAATTATTGCGGTTGCGATATTACAAGTATTTATCAACCCTATTAAATTACCGCATTAAACAGTAGTGTATATGTAGAGCTGGTGAAAGTTTCAATACTAAAGAACCGATATAACTCTTTCTCTGTAACGATTAATTTTCTGAGAGGCCAATTTTTCCAGGATATTGTCGTCGGAGAAATGACTACTAGGGTTCGAGTGCCAAATAAATCCTGTATTGCCTCTATAACTTACATTTCAATTACTATTACAATAAAAGCCTTTTACAAAAAACGCACCACAGGTATTCTCCCAGGCTGTATTAGGTTCCTTTGGGGAATATCTATTGCTATCTCCTAATTGATATAACGACAAACTAAATTGATTTTACAATATGTTGGCCTACTGCCTACCAACTATTTATACCAACCTATGTATAGTAAAATGTTGACTTCTCAATAAAATAAAATACTCATAAAAGTTGATTATCGGCTCCTCAAAAGAATCTTATACGAAATTAAACATACAAACTATATTAATTTATTCTTGAATTATTCTAACTAAAACAACAATCAAACAAATTAAAGCTATTCTATGATCGCCAAGGATGCACGTCCATGTAAATGCCTACCCTCAAAGTCATCTTAAGAACAAATAAATGCTCTCACAAAACCATGACATATTTAAAACCGTAGACAAACACAGGGACGATAATAAGGCTGGTGCCTCACCTACACTGTTAGCGATCACCGCTCCCAGAGGAAATACAACGGGTCCGGACCACGGTGATCTTCATTGCTGCGTTACAATAACCAGTTTGGGCGAAGTACAAGCTGACCTGTGTTTTGTTTCAGATGCTAAAGAGTACATCTGAGCAACACCACGCCCGCATGGGAGACCACCGTCGCAGCCGACAAATTATCCAAACCTGGCCAGCTCTGTCCTCACTCGGAGGATTTACTCCATCATCCAGTATCGACTGTAGTTACGATAGACATCTTGCGGCTATCAACCGTCCTCATGGTCCGGCCAACGGATATCCGAGGACCAGAGGACCATACTACGTGTTGTTACCGGACCTGAAAGAACGTTCACAAATTGACGCCACACTAATGGAGGACGCTACCCACGCCTAAGGAGAACTCGTCCAACACAAGTCCTTTTTAGGGCCAACCAAAATAAATCAAGATTCACTTTCCAAGACCTCCCAGCCAGTCAAAGCTATTCCCAACACGTCCCTTATACACTTCTCGCCCTCCCAACCTACCTTCTCTTATATAAAAAACACGAAGATAATTTTGGATTCTGTCATCAGGTGTATAACGGAGCCTACGTCAGTACGTATAGTAAATAAAAAAGCTTTATTTATGTTTAAATGTGTAGCTTTAATTAAAGTATAAACAATGTAGGAAATGTAACGAAATTCAAAATATATTAAAGTAAAGAGACTGTCGTAAAGTTCTTGGGTATAAGAAGTGAGTTCAGTTAATTAGCAGCGACAATGGTCGGAAGTTTTACTGAATTCTTGTCGTTCAGTGTTTACGTTGTTTTTAGAATAGCATTAAAACTTTACACTTTGCTAAACGTTCGCTGATAATTCCGACGAATACTGATTAAACCCTTGAAGAAGTTGAAACCCATTTGTGAAGAGTTATAGTAAATAAGTTATTGCTAAAACTCTTTTATGAAACAGCATTTGATACGACCAACAATTACAGTAAGTGGTTATGAAAATGCGGTAACAAATGATGAATTTAATTCTCTCTTAGGAGACACAATGTCGGACCCTTTTGAAAGTGTTTTCTCGTATAATTTTGTTAACTTTAGGAAAAAGGGTGGAAAATTGACATTAGAAGTTAAACACAAAGAAATCATAACTGTTTTACTAAACACATTTAGATCTCCACTTTTCCCGCCTCGTCAAGATTTTACTTCCCTGTCGTGAAAAATGTTGAAGTTAACCAAAGGTTTAGGTAACTTTTACTAACAGTGTTGGACTTTAGCCGAGTGCCGAAAGAAGTGAAAACTGTCATGAATATAAATCGTTGGTTATAGTCCGAAATTTTATCATTATTTTCAGGCTAGGCCTATACTGAACGATCACGTGATTCTTTAAAGCATTTACATTCGTTACCGTAGCAAACAAATTAGCAAATTTAAACATAAAAAAAGAGAAAGTGATATTTTAGAGATATCACCAAGTACTCTAATTTAACACAACTTACAAATTTAGAAAGTGCAATGTTCATTTCAGAGGTATTACCAAGTAAAATATGTTAACACAACTTACAAAATGAGGAAGCTCAAGTCCATTTTATTGGCAGCGTGACGTGACTAAACAGCTGTTGAGTTTAAACCTTTGAATTTACCACTGCCTATTTTATTTAGTCGATTTCTTCTTCTTTTATGATCACCTGTTACATTGAACTTCTGGTTTATACGTGTGTAAACCAACGAAGAAGAAGAAGTCATCCACGAAATTAAAAACGCGTTCATATATTTTATAAAAAAAAAAAAACTCGGTCCGCCTAAAGAAGTTTTATTTTCAAAAATTAATTAATTCCTTTAAAAGCTTGTTACGTGTTTATTATTTTTTTAAGTATAACGCTCTCTAATACGACAGCTAATAGCAGCTAAATAAGGAAACACGAATACATTACAAACGTTGAGTAATTTAGTTTGAACACGTCTCATCCCTAGAGATAATTTCCCCATCGCTCACCCAATAAGACCCCACTCTGATGAAATTAACTGCAAACATTTCCTTATAAACAAAGTAGGTTTGTTTTATAGCCGCCATTTTCTTTCGAAATAAACTTCTTCTTCTTCTTTCACTGTAGCGAAGTTTAATTAGAGACAACTTTTCAAGGAATTAACTCTGAGTGAATACGTTTTAGTTACCCTTTAGTTTAGAGTAGCGAGTTGGTATTCAGTATTTTTTTAAATAGGTTTTAGCCCTTTCACAGCCAAAAATGTTCAAGCTTATTTTGGGCAAAATGACCCACCTTTACAATAAAGCTTTGCGTATAATACTATGAAAAATATCACTAATTAAGTACACCGTGTAGAATTGTTTGGTGGTTACAGTTTTTACCTATAATAATTTATAAATGCTTAAACAAAATGTAAACAAAAATGTATAATAAAAAACTTACATAATTTGTTTTTTATCTAATTTAAAAAAATACATTCATATTTTTTAAATTTTGTTTTTATATATAACAACTAGAGGAGAAGGGGCGAAGTATGCAATATGACCGCATTATTTATGTCTCAATAATTTTTTAATTATAAACCTCTCGCGATTACAAACTATACAGATTCAGACTTAGTAAGAACTAAACAAACTTTTGTTATTACCACTCCTAGATAGTGCTAATCAATGCAATCCACCACCTTACTCAACTTTTTCTGTATTTTTAGGATTTAACCTTTGAAATAATTTTTTGACTGTTTAGTACAACTAAAAAAAATGATTTGGGGTGAAAAAAATTTCCCCGATCTTTTATGTATTTTTAATGTAAAAAGTTTGAATTTTTTTGTCTATTTTGAGTTTTTTTACATTTAGAATAACTTTTTTGTTTATTAACCAATTTGAAAACCAATATTAACCAATATTTAAAAAAAATTTTTTATTTCTATAAACATTATTTAATTTAACATTTTTGAAGCTTTAGTGCTTTCCATACCCAAAAATCTTCTAAATATATCCAAGATAAAGTGGTAAAAATTTCAAAGTAATAGGTCTAATACTTTAGATTTTATTCAAACATAATTATGTGTTTGGAAAAGTAAACTGTCGGGAAATGGAGTTCAAAGTTTCAACACTGTTTAAAGCTGTGTTCCACTACCGTTTTATTTTATTTATTTTAGTATCAAAAAATTATCACAAAGGCCTAAACATTTGCACACATATTCAGAAAATTGTGTAGTATACAAAAATTTAATAAAAAAAATTTTCAAAAAATTTAAAAAAATGCTGATTTCTGTTGGCGGATCGCCTCAAGAAATTTTTACTTGTACATGTAATATATACAGGGTGATTTTTAGGTATGGAAACGGCTTTATATTGCGCAACTGGGACGTTCTTGGCGGTAGAAACTTATGCTAACCTGTACAGTTTTAAAAATCCTACTTTTTGGTGGTTTTGAAATTTTTGTCCGCCATCTTTGTTCCGCCATATTGGATTTAACTTTATTATTTTAAATGAGATGATGGTTATATGACACATCACCTCAATGTGAAATTTCAAAAGAAAAACAATGGCTCAAACCGTTTTTTGATAGATGCCTTCGTTGTAGAGTTATTAGCATTCAAAGTTGCAGTTTTGGGAAAATTGTGTTCACAATAAAATTAGGTAGAACGCACTGCACTATCCAATTTTACATTTTTTATTCATGAAGTATCTAAAAAACTAAATTTAAGTTGAGGCAAGGAGGGTGGGTAATTAGGGTCGGTCTCAACCGTCATAAAACTGACCCTTATTAATGCCGCCTGAGTGAACCTGTAGGACACTCTAGTATAAAATTGCAATTCAGTATGTCTTAAGTCAAAATGAAAAAAACGATATCATATTTCGTTTCATGATATTTTCCTGGTAATTTTGATACCAAATTTGATTACATTTGGCCAACTTTGAGCTGTACTAGCATTATAAACTTTCTTAGTTGAATTAACATTACTAATACGGTTTACAACAATAAAGCCACACAAATGTACTAGAGAAGTTCATATTTAAAAATGTAATAAATAATAATTTTGACAAAAAATTCGATACTGTAACGTTATTTATCATAATACAAACAATTGTGTGTTTGTCCCATGTTAATCGGCCGACTTAAAGTGTTGTAACTGGTTTTTTTTTTTCAATACAAGAAATTACAAAATAAAATTTTTATTATTAATGATAAAGCTGTATTAATTATATTGCATTAATTAACGCAACATAATAATACTAATAAATAGTAATAACATATTATAATTACCATATGTGATATTATAACTTTTGTCAAAAAACGAAAGCTGTATTTTTTTCTTAAAGTAAATAGATTGTGGGTGTTGATTGCTAAGGTTTTGTGCAATATCTCTTTTTGCAACTGAGTAAACATTTTTACTACTTTTTACTACTTATATCATACCTTTATGAAAACAATAACACAGTTTTTGAAAATTTATTTAGCAATCAACATCCGCATATGACAGTACTTCAAAATGAAACCAAATTTTAAAATTTATTCCACGAATTATCAGATAAAATTACTTATTTTGTAGCATTGCTCTTATGGGAATCAGATTCAATATGTCGGACAGGGAAGTCGGCCGATTAACATGGTTCAAAGACACAATTGTTTGTATTATGGTAAATAACGATAGAGTATCGAGTTTTTTTTGCTCAAATAATGATTATTTATTACATACTAGGGGAGACCAATGCGTGCTCCGCACGCCAACCCCCAATGGAACCTTCTACAAACATATGTTATGTTTTATTTATAATAAAGGTGTAGAATTAATAATAACCTCAAAACTAAGATGGTAAATAATGATAAATATTCAAATCAAATTATTTCTTACATTTGATAACAGCAGCTATAATAATTGTTAAAAGAACCAGCTAGGCTCAGGTCTACACTTTAAAACCCTAACCTAAAAGCTAGGAACACAAAAATAATTGCTTCAAATTTTGAAATCAGCTGTTAATTGGAGCAAACAGCTATACTATCTGTTTTTTTATTCAATTGGTTGCTATGGTAATAAATGTAAATACATGTGTTGGTTTATTATTCTAGGCCTAACCTAAGAATTTTCCCGATTAAATTTACAAATATTGAAATAAAAAAAGGTTTTTATCGAAATGAATTATAGCCTATGTTACTCAGGGATAGTGTAGCTTTTTATTAGTAAAACTATTTTTTCAATCGGTTCAGTAATGCCAGAGATTACCCCCTACATACAAACAAAGAAAACAAACTTTATCTCTTTATAATATTAGTATAGATTTAAATATGATTTTCTCTAGTACATTTTTGTGGCTTTATTGTTGTAAACCATATTAGTAATGTTAATTCAACTAAGAAAGTTTATAATGCTAGTACAGCTCAAAGTTGGCCAAATGTAATCAAATTTGGTATCAAAATTATCAGGAAAATATCATGAAACGAAATATGATATCGTTTTTCATTTTGACTTAAGATATACTGAATTGCAATTTTATACTAGAGTGTCCTACAGGTTCACTCAGGCGGCATGAATAAGGGTCAGTTTTATGACGGTTAAGACCGACCCTAATTACCCACCCTCATTGCCTCAACTTAAGTTGAGACGGGCTATAGTACAAAGTGCATGAAAAGAAACTAAAATACGGCTTTTACGAGACAAAAAATTACAATACACCTTTTAATGCTTCTTGAATGCTTCGAAACAAGATATCACAGCAAATTTCAAAATGGCGACCTCCTTCCTCGTTGCAGAGTCTGAAGCGTCGCAAACTAGATCGTCGGATATCTTGGAAAGTACTTGTCTCCTGAACCTGAACTCCTGCCTCAACAATTCGAGCAACAGGGTCCATTTCGTCTACAACAGGAGTTGAATATACTAGCTGCTTCATTTGTCCCCAAATAGAAAAATCAACAAGAGTAAGATCTGGAGATCGAGGAGGCCACGGGACAGGGCCGCCACGTCCCATCCATTTTTCTCCGAACATTAAATTTAAATGCTTACGAAATTCAATGGCAAAATGTGCTGGTGCTCCATCGTGCTGGAATCATAGGTCTAGTCTCCGTTGAAGAGGCACATCTTGTAGAAGGTCAGGTAAAACATATCTAAGAAATACAATGTATGACTGAGCATTTAGCCTGTTAGGTAGAATGTAAGGTCCAATAAGCGTAACATTTAGAATTCCAACCCACACATTAATTGAAAATCTGACTTGATGCCCACGTTGTACGATAGCATTAGGATTCACTTGGATCCACACGTGATTATTCCATTTATTAAGTATCCCGTCACGAGTAAAGCTGCTTCGTCTGTAAAAAGCAAATTTTTTTAGAAAATTGGGTGAATCTATTTCTTGCCGTAAAACCAACGAGCACATTCCACTCTTTTGGGATAATCTTGAGTTTATAAACCTTCCACTTTCTGTAATTTAAAAATATGTAGGAGGTTTTGGTGAAAAACATTCCATACTGTTGATTTTGATGCTTTCATATTATTTGCAATCGCTCTCGTAGTACTAATAGATGGATTTCGTTCGACATGGTGCAGTATGTCTTCTTCAAAATCTACTAAGCAAACTTTTTTAGGCCTACCAGCAACATATCCTTTTTAAACTTTCTATTTTCCCTGAGTCGATTATGAAATATTTGTAGTTAGGGTGTCTTCTACGTGGGAAGTGGTTAGCATACAATCTAGAGGCTAATCTAGCATTACCGTTGGAAAAACCGTACACAAAATGGATATCAGTGCACTCAGCATTTGAAAAATTCTCCATCACAGATGAAATGTAAACAAGAACTAAAGTTTACATGAAGACACAACAATGGCCTGGTTATTCATAATTGAACAATGCAAAATAACAGCTGATTGATAAATATATCACATTACAGCTGTTACGCAATACATTACTTTAATTTCCATTGTAATTCCTTTAACTCGACTTTATTAGTGTGTTAAATGTAAATAAAGGAGTGTGCTCAGAAAAACTTTTATTTCTCCGTTATTATTTATCGCACAACAAACTTGGTCTTAAAATGTCCATAAAAACTTTCCCCATGTTTTGTTACACCTGTGAACTTACTATAAAATTTAAGGGTTTTGAGTTATTAAGCTTAGACAACTTAGTATGGCCGCCATTTTGAAACCGGAAGTGATAATTACTTAATACTTTTTTTAAAATTTTGTTCATTGTTATCCTAACAGGTGTGTACAGTTTTAAGTTTATACCTTTATCGACTTCGAAGACAAACACTTTTTAGTAAAAAACACAGACAGCTTTATCATATATTTCTTGTATATTTTGACTTGAAAAATCACCTGGTGAAGTTTGATCCCGTCTTGTATAAAACATCCTGTACAGGTCATCCTGTATATATAAAACACAAATTTAAAAGTTTTAATGCTCAATTGTAACTCACACAAACACACCCCACCAAACGAACGCGAAAATATTTTCGTGTTTATTTCGTCAAATTCACGATCACGTTTACACCAAACGCACATACAGCCGTATTGACACGTTCTAGTGTACCCTAATAATACATTGTCGTCATGCAGGTGGTATCGCAGCCATGCATGAATACATAGTCCTGTCAGGTACAGAATAATATGGTATTGAAACGTGGAGTAATTATATCGTGTGTTCAAGGTAACATACACAAGGTAATGTAAGGAGCATGCTGTAACTTAGTTGTGTGTACATTTCTAATTAATACAAATCGATTAAGAAAGTGGAGAGATTTGATAATGAAAACAGTTACTGTATGTTTTAATTTAACCAAGAAGTCGACGTTCATAATATCACTTTATTTCGAGCAAGCAAGGAACGCGGCAGCATTCAATCGTGCATCGATTGAAATTTACGTAAATTCGATTTACCGTTAAAACATAAGACAAAAGGGAAATTTTTAAATAGTACTTCATATAAATTTACTATGGACTGATTAGTTATTTTTCGTTAGGGCAACTAATTTATGTTTTAATTGCCAGCTTTTATGCAAAACATTGTAATTATAGTACAATGGAAAAAATGTATTTAAGAGTATTTAGTCCTGAAGCTAGTGAAAATCTGTAATACTAGAGATATCTACCCAATTTTATTTTCACAATCTGGATTTACATTCATCAGATAAAAAATAGGTACTTTGAATTGTTCATATTTTTGTATATAACTTTATAATAATTATTTATATTGATAAATTATCTAACTTTTGCGGTACATTTTTAAAATTGATATATCTCAAAAAGTTTTATTTCGATTTTGACGATCTTTGGGGAAATATTCAGCTCAAGATTGTAGCTCAGAAATCATGTATTACATTTTTGGTTTTCGGAAAAAATGTTTTATGTAAAAAAGAACATCGGCTGCTGCATTAATTTAATACGCTTTTCTTCAAAACCACATACCTAAAACTAACTCAGTACAGTATTACAACAAATTGTTGTTTTTGCCAGTAAATATTTAGCAAAGGTTAGAAAAATACATGACTTTTCAGGTAGTATTCTTGTAAGGAGCCACAAAAAAAAAAGCATTGGGTGTGCTTAAGACTACACTTTAGAAGTGATGACTTCTATGACCAATTTATATTTTTATCAGTATTAATATTAAATTAGAATAAAGGTCAACAAATTACACAAGTATTGTCAAAAAATATTATATCATATTTTGAAATCGCATAATTATAGTATAATAATTATAATATTATAATATATTAATATAATTATAATTATAGTACTATTATTATGTTATAATATTATGATTATAATAATTATGCGAAAAATAGTGATCATTATAAAGTAACCAGTATTTATTTATTTAGTGAATAACGATTTTGAGTGAGGTATTAGTGTATGCACTCTACATAGAATTGTAAGAATAATTCAATATGTAAGGGATAATTATTATAATGATAATTGTAAGGGATAATAATTATGTATCGTCTATTCCCTCTCCACGCGCTTACTTGTCTATGTATACCACTAGCTGGCCCGATCCGGCTTTGCATGGATAGGAAAAACTAAGTTAAATGACATTGTATATTAAGAAAAAATATATATCAATAAATGTATTACACTATGTATTTCTTATGGGGATTTTTAGTAACTTTGACCCCCCCCTCTCCTAAAATGTTGATTTTTTTGAAAACCTTTTTTAGCGAGCACCTAGTGCCCTAGAGGAAGCTACATACCAAATTGTATTCCAATCCTTTCAGTGTTTTTTTTTAATAACTTTGACACCCTCCAAACACCCCTAAAATTTCAATTTTTTGAAATCCTTTCTTTGTGACCACCTAGAGCTCTAGAGGAAGCTACGTACCCAATTTCATTAAAATCCGTTCGGTGGTATTTGAGATTTCGTGATGAGTCAGTGAGTGGTATTTGGATTGTATAGATATAGATTAGCTGACAGGACAATGTTGCAATAATATGCTTACCTACAGAAAATGTTACATCTTAAAGTGTTTTAGCTGATTCTGTGTGTATTATGATATAGTGTTTTTTTTACCGCTTACTTATGTGTTTTTATGCGATTTGAATTAGAAAAATCTTTCGTCTTTTTTTCCTCGTTTTTTTGGTATTTGTTCTGGATGCGACAGAACTGCATTAGGTGATGATGTACACTGTTCTGATAGGGTTGGAAGTTGAGAAATTTGGAGACCATCGTCTGAAAAATGGAATTGGGAAGCTGACTGTATTTCCTCCACACTAATATCAATTGAGTTGTCAGGTAAAGAAGGTGTGAGAGGAATGAGAAGATCAAAGTGTCCTCTCGTAAACCTTAGCCTGACTACTCCCTCAATCGGTTCGCCAAAACTCTCCCACAACAAATAACCAACTCTGTACACCTGAAATTCATAAAAAATATGTCGGATGCTTCTTGAATTTCACAGGAGGTTCCAAAAGTTACCGGTTTGCTCATATCCTCGATATATCCTTTTTTTGTTGAATAAATATCTCCTGTTACTTTTAAAGTATATGGTTTGAACCTGCGCCAATTGTTTGAAGCATAACTAACAATTCTAGTCCTCACCTCAAACCCCAGTTAATCGTGGAATGTACAATTAAAGCCAAAGAGTATAACAAACATTGGCGCTCTGGCCTAGAAGAAACTACTCTGTGAATAATAAATACTCCATTAACGTGTATGACCTCCATTGTTGCAATATGAAGCTAAATTTTATATTTAAGTGAGGTAATAATAAGTTACAGTAAAATAAAACAATGTAAAATATTAATTTGTCAAAATGTACAAAATGTAAAATTTTGCCTAAACTTACTTTTAGACAAAAATCAATCTTCTTTACAAAACTTAAAACCAACAAATATAATAATTATAATAGTAACTATTATAACTATCCCTTACATAATGAATTATTCTTAGAATTCTATGTAGAGTGCATATACACTAATACCGCACTCAAAATCATTAGTCACTAATAAATAATGCTTACATTATAATGGTCACTATTTTTCGCATAATTATTATAATATAATATTATTAAAATATATTAATATAATAACATATTATTATACTATGCATCGTCTATTCCCTCTCCACTCACTTACTTGTCTATATATACTATGTATCGCCTATTCACGCTCTGACTTGTGTCTACGCAAAAAGTTTGCGTGACGCGAGATTTCAGAAACATAGTCAAGCGAAAGTACCCAACGGGCCAATAGAAGTTATCACTTCAATATCATTAAAAAAAAAACTCAAAAAGGTTAACTCTATTTTAATTAAAAGAAGTTATGCAGTGGGAAAATTAATAATTAATTCCTTTAGAAGCTTGTTACGTGTTTATAATTTTTTTTAAGTATGAAGCTCTCCGATACAACAGCTAATAGCAGCTAAATTAAGAAACACGATTACATTACAAATGTTGAGTAATTTTGTTTCAACCCTAGAGATAACTTCCACATCACTCACCCAATAAAACCCAACTCCAATGAAATTAACTGAAAACATTTCCTTATAAACAAAGTAGGTTTGTTTTATAGCTGCCATTTTGTTTCGAGATAAACTTCTTCTTCTTTCACTGTAAGGAAGTTTAATTAGTGACAACATTTCAACGAATTAACTCTGAGGGAATACTTTTAGTTATCCTTTAGTTTAGAGTAGCGAGTTGGTATGAATTTGTTTTTTAGAAGAGTTTTAAATGGAGTTGACGAACCAGAGGTGACATCATCTCCTGAATACCAAGAGCACTCCATTAGTGCTCATAAATTGGAACACAATTTTACTCACTGACCTTGCATTTCTAAGATAAAAAAAGGCAATTTTTATTTTTCATATTTTTTACATTTAAAGTACATTTTTGAAAATGTTACATCATAAAACGTTGATGTCCGATTTTGATGATCTTGTGCCAATATGTAGTTCAAGATTGCAACTAAGAATTATTCATGTATTTGTTATACAGAATCCTATGAAAAATATTACATTTTGTGTTTTCATCAAATAGTCTTTATATAAAAATACACGTTTTGTTTTTACTAGTAAATATTTGATAAAGTTTATGTTGTTTTATGTTGTAGTTTTGCAATGAGTCACAAAAGAAAATCATTATTGCAGGTGTTTTGGTTCTCACGGAATATCCTCAAACGAAACTGAGAACAACAAATTTCTAACTTAGGAGCGCAAAAGTTTTACAACAACACAAACTCATAAGTTTTTGCGAATACATTATTTAAAACTCCTTTATTAGCGGTTTCTGTACTTTTATACATTTTTTATACAGAAAATGTATATATTTAGTAAAATTATGATATTGATAAACATTTTTACTTGGTACATATTTCATACATAAAAAGTGTAAATTGTGTGCTTAAGACCACACGGGAGAAGGTTAAACTTTTTAACTCATACAAACAGTTTTCTGGATATGAATTATTTTGAGAAAAATGATGGATATCTGGAAAACAAAACATTTCCGAACATATGTTTATAAGAACTTTTTTCTTTATTTTCACAAGTAGAACAAGTCCTGAAATTTTTTTTCGTTTCTTCTGAATCAGCCTGTATATATAAACATATACATTAACCTCCGAGTTAAGTATAACAATTACAAGACTCGCACTTTGCGACGTCTGTATCTTAACATTATATGAACACAGGGTATTAATTTGTATTATGTTGAACTCGCCCTGTTAAAGTTGGATCTGATGCACCCAAACTTCTAAAACATAACTAAAATTAGTAAAAAATAGAAGTTAGTGTTTTTTATGTCTAAAAAATTTCCAACTGATTACTAGGGTCCCTGCTCTCTTCGGTCACCAACCGTGACAACACCCATGTCTAAGAAAATGCAAACAGATTATTGTATACTCTGATATTTTCACGGAAATGACGATTAGGGGCGTCCTATACATAGCTAATGTAAGGCAGAGATCGAAATTTACACTAAAAATCACATTAATTTGAATTGCGGCGTCCGTTGTAATTTCACCATTTATTTAAATAATCAATAAACAACATTCCAAACAAATATTTTAATATTAACTTATAAAGAAAACAATATAAGTAACTCCAGATGTTTGACTTATAATACAGTAAGCCATTTTCTTCTTGCTTTTACCTAATCTAAAAAAAACTTTTAATTGACATTAATTTAAGAATGATTATCTGATTTTAAATTTGACAAGTTGGTTGAAATACATGTGTTTTGGTTCATTGTACGCCTAACCTAAAATTGTGTTAAACTTTTGATCAAAGTTAGTTGTGTTATTTACAATATGTAATAATTTATAGATTTTGGAATTTAATTATAATGTTTCGTTTATTTTTGTTGTGTCTAACGAAACAAGCTGTAGGTTGTGAATAATAATAAACTGATTCTAAATTTGATTTTTTGGTTGCAATGGTAGTGAATGTAAACAAACATGTGTTGATAAAATTTTCATCCAAACAGCTGTTTTATCGGAATTTGTTCTATTTTTGCGCTGTAAAACAAAAAATTGGCAAGTGCGTCCATGACCTCATAAGAATATAACTTTAAAATTTCGTATTTTTATCGTAAGTTGTTTTTGCTCCACGTTGATGTCTATTGTCAGTGAGCTAGTCAATCATTTAGCCATTCAGTCAGGAAAAATACTCTTATATATACACTATATGCTCTCTTCGCTCACCAACCCCCGTGGCGACCCATGGTGATGCCAATGCAAACATATTATTGTATATTGTGTTATTTTTACGGAAATGATGATTGATTGGGACAGAGGCACTTGGATCTAAGTTGGCTGGTGGGAATAACTGTGGCCTGTACACAATGTACAGAGATCGAAATAGACAAGCAATATCCCAAAAACATATATATATTATTAATACGCTGCAACATGTAAACTTTGCAATTGATAAGGCTTTTTTGTTTTAAGATTTACCCGCAAATATTATACATTAAAACACGTGACTGTGTGTGCAGATGTGCAAACTGGCTTTAGATTTTTAATTTAGGCAATATAACTCGAAAAAAGCGCGAAAAGTGCTTTGACTATTTGTTTTAATTTCAAATATACATTACTATATTATATTATATACATTACAAACAGTCACGAACAACAATTTTTGTAAATAAAAAGGGACAGACACTTTAAAGTTTATTATTCTTTTACAAAACACAAATATTGATTGAGTATGTAAAGTGTTAACGTGGTGTACGCGGAAGAATCACGAGACACTAAACTTACGATTTATATTTCCACACACAATAATCACATCTTTAACAATCAGCCAAGGAAAAATTATTACTTTCAAGACTTTGATAAAAAGGAAACGAAATCACGCCTCTCAAAGTCGCCTAAACTTTTGTCAGAAGATTAAAGTGTTTGATGGGTCGTTTAAAAAAACTTTATCTTCCGAACCGTCTGGGCTCTAATATAGACACAACTTGTAAAAACGTTTATTAGTTGCAATATTTTATGAAGTTCTTAGTCGCGACATTAGCTATCGCGTCCGTCTTTGGCCACGTTAAAAATAAGCATTCGCAGAGAGACAGTAAGGGACGGAGAACAGGAACAAGGTTAGATAGTACATTCGTTACGGACAAAGAGAGAAAAATAAAACATTATAAAGAGTGAAATATATATGTACAGAGATACAGGAATATAAAAAATATATGAGTAAGTGACAGATAACATTATCATTATTAATGAGTGCAGAGGAAGTGACCGAGAAAGTGCAATAAACTGAAATGCAAAAATATGCAAATAATGGTGTCTTTTTTTAAAAACGCCACCATTGGTATCTTGTAAACTATAAATCTATCAGCAAACTTTAAATGGGAAACCTTTCCTTGTTTCTTGGGAAAGAAATATGTAGGTAAAATATTTGTAAATGGCCGCCAAACTTTTTGGGGATACTGTGTTAATTATTTTAGAGATCTATAGAAGTTACCTTTTCCTGACTCTATGATTGACTGACTGGCATAGAATAAACGTAGAGCCAATGCTACAGAATAAGTCATTTTTTTCCGTTAGATCGTGGAATAAATTTAAAAATTTGGTTTCATTTTGAAGTATTGTCATATGCTGAAGGATGTTGATTGCTGAATACATTTTCAAAAACCGTTTTATTGTTTTCATAAACGTATGATATAAATAGTAAAAAATGGTAAACTTTATTAATTTTTTACTCAGTTGCAAAAAGAGATATTGCTAAAAAAACTTAGCAATCAACACCCACAATCTGTTTTAATTTAAGAAAAAAATACAGCTTTCATTTTTTGACAAAAACAACACAAAAATATGCTTAATAGTGAAGGTATGTTTTGGTTATTTAACATTGAAATTGGTACCCAACTTCGCCATTTTGAATGTAGGGAGCCGAGCCTTAAGGTAAAAATATGAAAATGTAAAGGTATATTCTCATAAGGTCGCTAAGAACGGGGTTTGCAAAAATTTATTTTAAAGCGTAAACATAGTGACGATTCAGGTGTTCGCCCTCAGCCTTATATCAAATAAAACAGCTGTTCTAATCAAACGATTAGCAACACATGTTTGTTTACATTCATTAACATAGCAATCAATCTGGCAAATTTAGAATAAGGTCATTATTCTTTACAACTAACAGATTTTCTAGATTAGGTAAAAGCAAACAACAGGCTTATTGTATTAAGTTAAAATTTTGGTATTACTTATCATATTGTTTCCTTTAGTTGGTATTATCAAAATTGTTTGTAATGTTGAATATTGATTATTTAAATATTAATAATTCGACCACGCAGCTGAACCGCTGACGTGAGTTGAGCAAATTTCCAAAATTAAGTTTATAGACCGATATTTTAGGGTTTCGACCAACAATTTGGGAAATAGGTCTATTCACGATGGTGCTGAATAGCTGCAAAATGGTTCGCACGCCATTCCGCATATTGGGAGTATCTTCAATAACACAAAGCATTGCGTGCTTCGCACGCCATTCCACATATTGGGATTG